>JABFQC010005342.1:0-11725 GCA_022817085.1 Psilanteris sp. ZL-2020 | reverse complement strand
CATGTGCTAGGTACATACGATCGTCATGCTCTTTTCTACATGTCAATGGTAGCTTTGGTTAAGAGTGTATCTGGTATATTATATGATGAAGAGACTTGGTGGATATGGGTTTATGTTTATTGTGTTTTTTTTTAAAAGAAAAAAAGGGAGAAGTTAATCAAAGATACTGGTCGGGGTAAGGAAATAATTAAAAAAAAAAATAAAAATAAAAAAAAATTTTAATTTTTTTTAAAAATAAAAAAAAAAAAAAAAAAAAAAAAAAAACACGAAAATAAGAAAATTCAGAATCCATTTTATTTGTGTGTAATTATCACAATATGAATGCAGAATAACGTATGAGAAATTACTTGACTATGAAAATGATAATAATAAATTAAATGTAACATTATTGACAAGTTGATTTCAATGACAGATTCTTAACAATTGAAAGTCTCAACTATTGTCTTACGTTCGATTCTTGAGCGTTATTCTATACACGTCGAGTTTTCATATGCAAAAAACCACTTGTCGGATTGGATTTAATTATTTTCGTGTTATTCAAGAGACCGATTAAGACTGTTTTTTTTTTTAATTTTTAAAATCAAACAAGGCGGCAAGCTTTGAATAATTTATTCGACTAGTTATTTAACCAGAAAAATTGTTTTCGTACGGTTGAGCGCCGTTCGGGCGGCAGAGTAAGGGGGGGGGGAATGTTGTCGCGCGGCGTAAACAAATTCGCGCAAACAAAAACAAACACTATTCTTTATGCTTCTGAAAATGTAAATATTTGGTTTTCGGTGTTAAAATTCATTCGACCTTTTTAATCCTCGGCATTGTTGGTTGGAAATGTTTTCGTTGCGGTAATTTTTGACCGCGCGATTAGCACGTAAACATTTACAAATGTAACAAATAATCGGCGTTGCGTTATGCTCGATAGCGTGTACAATATTAGCAAACCAAAGTCGCGCGCAATGACAGTACTATCGCGAATTGCTGATTGGCGTATCGCGCGAGTAATTTCCCGAAGCAAAACGGGACCTTCCGACTACTGAATTCATTACCGAGTTCGTTCAACGCGCGCACAATTCGTGCGCGCTTTCAGCGGTCGAAACGAGCAATAAAATTTGACGACGAAGTGTCACGACTATTGGGAACAGTAGGTGTTTCGAGGGAGGATTATTTTTGTCTTTTTGTCCGATTCTTCGCGACGCCACTTCTCCTCGGCTTAATTCGGTTTATTTCGTCGCGACAGTTTTAAAGCAGCGTCTTCCGAGGACGCAACGAAAACGACGACACCGTCGTTGCCGCTCGACTGGCATCGACGACGACGAACACGATTCCCTTCTTTCTTTGTTTAATTTCTCGATTTCCTTTGTTTTTTTGTTGTTGTTGTTGTTGTCGTAGTATCCGACGGATCCGCCCGCGGCCTACCATAATTAAACCGTCGCCCTCCTCGGACGCTCGATCGCGCTCGCGACTCTCCCGAATCCGCACACATGACCGCCTCCGCTTTGGACCCCATCGACGTCGCGAATATCCTCGCGCAAGAGCTATTTTGTCAACAGGTATTTGCCTTCAATGTTTGACCGCGGGACCACGTACAAGGCGCTTTTCGACGGCCCGCGACCGGTCATGATTTTGGGCAGTCGACCGGCCGCGGTAGGGCCAATTACGTTGCTAATTAACGATCGTTTATTGCGCGCAAATTGCCGCCGCGAGCGGCGTCGTCGATTGTGTAACGCTCAACATGCGAGACCGATCGTCCATCGCTAAGTTTGCATACTTGATTTGGCGGTATTAACAACTTTTTTTTTTTTTTTTTCGTGTTCACGCGGCCGTTACGTAATTGCGTTTCAATATCGCGCTCTCGTCACCTCAAATGGATACGTTCGATCAGTTTTTCGCTCGCGCGTATTTCCGTCGGACTGCAGCGAGCGCTTTCTGCGCAGTACGCACACGCCGACGGGATTGTTTATAAATAAGTAAGGGCGAGCAAAAATTCGACGAAGCCGGGTTCGCGCGTAAACAGATTGCGAGTGAAATTTGCCGTCGATTCGCGCGCGGCTCAAAGCAAGCGCTTAAACGTGCAGCTTATCTCTTTGTATGCTATCGTCGTAAATATCGCGTCAGCTTATTTCGCAATAATCATTGGCAATTCGACCGCTGCAGGCTTTTGTCCGATCAATAGCAACGACATCGGTTAAGGCAAAGATTAAAACGGATCTCTTTACTTTATTAATAGATTTGCAAACTCTGCTTTGCTCGATGCCTTGTTCTCGCGCCCGCACTCTCTCTCTCTCCCTCTCTCTCTCGCTCGTTCCTTCCCCAACCTCTCCCCTCCACACCCGCGCTTTATCATTACTCCGTCATATATTTTGGTGGAAACCACTTTTGTTATTTATATAATCGTCAAATAAATACGCGTTTCGTGCGAGGCCGACATTAGTAAAGCAACTTTTTATTTGTATTTTTGTTCTTTATATTTTTTTTTTTTTTCGAATTATTTTTTTTGCAAGTTTTCTTTGTTTAATGAATCGCAGCAATATTCGGAAAATGTTGAATTCCGGTCGAAATTCCTTCATATTTCGTATTACTACGTTCGGGGTTCACGATGCGCGCCCGAAATCGGTGTTGCGTTCGCGCGCAAAAATTCACCGTTCGCGTTTCGAGATAAATGACGAAAAGACGGCGGCGAAACCGAGTGGGTGAATTCCGTTGATTAAATGAACGTTTGTTGCCTCGCGCAAAGTAAATTTAACCGAGTCATTCTTATTTTAATAATATCCAGTGCAAATTTTCTACACCGGAGCCAACAGCTTGCGCGCGAGCGTATAATAACTCTCTATCTCTCTTTTTGTTTTTACAAAATGTGCACACTTTGTTTGATGATGCGTTCAAAAATAATAAACAGGACTATTAAAGAAGTGGATAATACGTTAAAAACGAAATACGAATATTAACAAATAATACTAAATCTGAGAATGGTGAACGTGTTCTATTTAGAGTTCTTAGAATTTTAGACGCAAAAATATAATAGTCGAAAACATAAATAATATGGTTGTATAAGTATAGAAAAGTAAATTAAAAAGAATATTGATGTTACAATTTGCAATATGGCATTAAATGAAACAAATTTGAGTAAACGGGGTATGATGAGGTTATTAAATAGTTATATAACAAAACAACGAGTTTTAATATTGGTCAATATGACAAAAGTGGGATGGAATAATTAAAATAATTAAAAATTTGTAGACACACCTACAACATGTGCAGAAAAGATGATTGCAACCATTCGGATGAAAAGCGTGAAGAATATGAATGCCTACATATATATAAAATAAGAAAATGAATTGTCTTAATGAACAATTAAAAATTAATTTAACTGACATTACGAGAAGACAATTGACAGAAATGAGGTCCACATTACGCGAGAATAACAAAAATGTTTAATAATGTTAAATATCAACTGAAAAATAAAAAGTGATCCACAAAATACGTATAATACGTATAAAAACACTGCGAGAAAAGATTATTAAATTCGCAATCTAGATATTCAAATTAGAATGTTAAACTACAGATAGCGAATTTGAATAAAAAGATTTTCAATTCAAAGATTGTAAAAATTGTAATTTATGTTTAATATGTCATTTAATATGACATTCGTTTTACAATTTCTTACAATTCAGAATGTCAAATTGACTATTTGGATTGTCGTCGAAGCTACAATCTGTAATTATTCGAATTAACAATCTTAGATAGTTAACGAAACTGCACTGAGAAAAAAGTTGTTATAATTTTACTTATACTGTATACTAATGTGAGGACAAATGCTTTCATTTTAAAATATTATAATACAGTATGATAATAATCTGCGCAGAAATACCCTGGCGCATCATCATATGATTGCGTCGTAGTTTACCGCGCATATTATTATTATACTGTATTAGAATAATTTCAAAATGAATGCATTTGTCCCCAAATTATAATACAGTATAATAAAAATGATAGCAGCTTTTTTCTCAGTGTGTGTAGATATTTAATTCGACTATCTATTTTTTCAGTGTATTAAAGGTTTATTTGTTAACAAATTGGTCTAAGTTTAAATTCCTCCATTCACAGGGATAATTGAATTAACGATCTTGCGCCGACAGAACTCAAAAATTGAGTTTTGATATGCGAGAGGTGCGAACTGGTCTTTTTGGCAAGGTGATCACTTATTTATGCTTCTCAATCAGTCGTACATAGATACAGAGCTCTGTTCTCGTCATGGGAAAAAGTTAGACGGAAATTACTGTAACGTTGGTGTGAATATTTGCGATTGTTTTTCAATAAAAATTACTATGGAATAATAACAATAATGCCAATCAGAAAGAAACTGAGAAATTACATGTGTGTATTGCAGTCATGCGTGCAACAACGCGATAAATGCGACGATATTTAAATTATGCGACAATTGACACACGAATGAAGCGAAATGTTTTAATTTTAATTTTCAAAATGATAAATAACGACTTAGCTCCGGAAATGTGTGATCGTGTCGCGTACGTAGGTGAACGGACATTGCTCTGTCATTTAAACGAATCCTGAAAGCTTATTTTATCACGGCTTTAAACTTTTAACGAACTCACCGAAGATATAAAAAGCGCAACGAATTTGAAAGGTTTTTACGAAACGAGTGAAAGAGTATTTTGGAGGATAATTTTTACAAATTCATATAATTCATTTATTTAATATTTATGCAATTTGTTTCTTTGTATGCGTTGACGTGGATTTGGACCGTTTCAGAATCCGCTTTTTAAATGTTCATATTATTTATTTTTCATTTTTTATTAGAATACTAAAATAAACGATGCTCCATCTCTCGTTATCTCTGTCCATTCCGCATTTATCTCGCTCGCTCTCCCGTGCATTTTCACGAAAGCGAAATTTTCGGCGTCGAGTATTTCGCGCCCGGCGTTCTTTTGTCCGCGCGAAAATGATTTTTCTCGTTGACATGACAATCGAAACGAAAGCGAAATCCATCCGCCAAGTATGCAGCTATACGGTCGCGCGCGCCGCGAATACAAAGTGTATTATTATATTGTTTTAAAAAGCAAAACAGCGTGCAATTGCCATTCTATCCGAAGCCTTGTTTGCTCCAAGGTCTCGGCGAATACTGAAAACTCCTACAATTCGTATCATTGAAGTGATGTGTCATCGTTCCAATACTGTGTCAGTGTTTCCTTGTCGCGCGCTTAGATACTGACCAAAACATTGTTCTGCGTTAGCAATTCGCTCACGATATTTCCTGCACCGAAAATTATCTTGTCAAAAATACTACTTTGCTAAATATAGATACATACTTAGTACCGTATAAACAAGGTACCGTTGATTCAAAATTGCGAAAAAAGTGATTATCTAAAAATTGAATCCTCGTAACCACACTCCCCCTTTTGAAATTCTAACATAATTTACTCACGAAATGAGTGGTTCCCCCAGGATCTCGTTAAATACGCGAGACCCTAAATGTTGGATTCATATATATTTATCGATTGCTATTTTGGGGATATTATACAGTGTGGTTTTAGTTTTGTGATTCCGAAAGGTATATATATGTATATAATGTGTATATATATAGTGCAAATAGTCTTTATGAGGACGCATAAATCTGGCGACATTGTAGAATAAGTGAAAAATATTCCAAAACTAACACTGTGTATATATTAGTAGTAGTAGTAGTTTCGGGGACCGACCTCAAAACTACCATAAGTCAACTCGTGTACGAAATATACTAATATACACAATGTAGTTTTGTGGTACTTTTCACTTATTTTACACTGTTGCCAGATTTATGCGTCCTCATAACGACCGTTTGCACTATTCATATATATATATATGTATATAATTATATACATCTATGTACAATATGTGTATGCACCTGTACACATATTGCAATACACGACTAACAAACGAATAAATAATCGTTAAACGTAAACAACACGTTCGTTTCAAATGTCGGAGTTAGAATTGTGTCAAATGTAATAATTGTAAATCATTATTCTTCTGGAAGACGTGCTTTTATGCCATTCCTGGCCTCGTGTATACATTCTTTTTGTTATATTGTTATCGCAAATATTTTTGCATGTAAACATTTTGGAACATTTCTTTGTTTCGAGTGTAGCGAGATGTGCAAAAACGTTATTGTTGAAGGCAAATAATTGGTCCGTTGCCAGGAATGGGGTAAACGGTTGGAGGGTTCGAATCAGAGAATGGAAAACGTTCCATTGATTATAGTTGTATTTATTTCACTGAAAATAATACTCTGCCAGAATAGCAGACAAAACTAAGGACATTGCAAAATGGTCCGAGATTGGGTTACACAAATATTAATGGTTAATTGATTATCAACCAATATATAATAAAATATTTATTCATGTACTGATAACATTTATTATTATGAATAGAAAAAAACTTTTCAAATTGCTTATTTAAATTTGTCGACCAATATTAAATATCAGAATCGAATTTGATTTATACAATAATAAAAATTGGAATTGCAAAATGTATATTTAATACTTATTATTACAATAAAATAAAAACAAATACCTAAATTACGTCGTAAGTAATAAATATATGATACCCTTGTAAAATAATGAAAATTATTGTATAATATAATTAAATTAGCAGGTATAATTAATTCAAATTTGTGCAAATTTGTGTCAAAAAATTGTGCATAGACCATGTAGTCAGTAATTTTTATCTTATTCTTATTTTTGTTCTTATAATTCGATATTTCAATATATATATCAGCCCTTTTTTTAAAACCCAAGCATATCATTCAATTATAATAAACATGGCGTTTATATTTGCAGTACGCTTCTCTGGATGGACTGAATAGTGGCGTCCCGACAAGAACCACAGCAACTTTGACTCCTACGACTTTGCGAAGTATCGAGCAGACGGTACTGGAATTGACTAGCGATTTGTCTTCACACGGGAGGGAAGCTGGATTTGTGCCACCTTTGGTAGAGCCATCGCAGCCCATACCAGCACAGACTCAGAACAACAGCAATAGCAGCAGTGTTGTTGGTCAACAACAGGATAGCATTTTGGTTGATTCGAGTTGTCAACAGACGCAAATCCAGGCACCGGTAATTGCGCCCCAACCGTCAGAGTCGCCGGTCATCGTCCAGCCTCAAAATCAACAACCGCAGGGACGAAAAAACATGGGTGGACGAAGACCAACCAGAACAGTGGGCATATCACCCGAGGAGGAAGAAAGACGGCAGATTCGAAGAGAGAGAAACAAAATGGCCGCTGCTAGGTGTCGTAAACGAAGAATGGATCATACCAATGCTCTCCTGGAGGTGAACATTTTTCTTTGGATCCGGGTTTAATAATTTAATTCAACGATTTCTTCGTTGTTTGTTATGTCTTCTGAGATCATTGCAATCATGATTATCATTGAAGCGTCTTAAATCAATGTATTAGTGTCTTGTATTAAGACACAAATATTACATTTGTTTCAGCTGTGGTGGTGCATTTATTATAGTTATATTTCTAAACGGTGTCACGGTGTGTGACAAATGTAATAATAAAAGGATTTCAAGTTGTTAATACAGAAAGAGAAATATTTTCTTAACACGAGCATGTACTATTTATAATATTTATATCATATATTTATTTAAATTGTTAATACATTGTGACATGTTTTTGATGAGCATTGCTCTTTTTTAAAACATTCGCTGTATAAAATTTAAAATAACCTGCATTAGTCTAATTTTGTAATTTGATCTTTTCTAATTTAATATGATCTTTGTTTGAGTTTGATGATAATAATGTGCATCCAGATTTTGAGTTTGATTTAAAAATGTTAGTCATAGGAATAAAACTTTATAATAATGAAATGATAAATGTTTATGTAAATTAATATTCTGTAGTCATCTTGCTGAAACGTATTTTACTAGGTCAAATTTAGTATTGTAATATTATGAATGTTTGAAATGGTTTAAATTATTTAATCAAAGATTAATACAATAAGATTAATCGATCGGTTTTGCAGTTATTCAAAGTTTTTATTTTCTTATTAAGAATTTTTTGTAATTTATATTTAGGAATGTTAAACATTGATATTTAAAAATTGCATAACAAATGAAATTATTTAGAAAATATTAATTTGTTAAATTTCTGATGTGCTAAAAGAATAAATGTATTTAAATGTTACAGTTTTAGCATTAAACCGACAATTTTAATGTCGACAGGACAGAATTTTCTTATAAAGTATATCACATTTCATAACAGTAAATAAAGTAAAATAATAAAATGCTATACATTTCATTTGCTTGTATTAATACAGACATAAGGAGAATTTGTGATAGTTGTTATTATTTGCATTTAATCTCTGGTAGTTATTGCGTATAATTTCAATAAAGCTCTTCATTGTTTTCATACATAAAAAGATGTAATACAAAATTTATGTAGTAAAAAATCGTTAATCAAGAAACATTAAATATTAACCATTATAAACATAAAAAGGTATCTGTAAAGCAGAGCAATTAGTCTATATCAAAATAATTACAACACTTTCAAATTATAGTATAAACGAAATAAATCGTAATGATTGAAATTAATATCTGAATTTTTTACAGGAAACTGAAGGCTTGGAGCAGAAGAAACAGATTTTACAAGATGAAATTACTCATTTACAACAAATGAAAAACGAACTTGAAACACTATTAGAAGAACACAAGTTTGTGTGTCGATTAAGTTCAAGCTCGCCTCCAGACATTAAGCCTAATATTGTGAAATCGGAAGTCGATACTAGTGAAGAACGAAATCAAAACAGTAGCAGTAATAACAGCAGCAACAGTTCCAGTAATGGTAACAGTAGCAATAGCTGTGAGAAGCGTGACCCTCCAATAATGAATTTCAGGCCCAATCGTCCGAGTTCGCTTCCGGTTGGCAACGCTAGTTTTAACAACAATAATAACAACAAATACAATAGCAACAACCACAATCGACCCAATTCACTGATGCTGTTTAATTGTGACCCGAAAGATCAGTCTCAGTACAAGACTGTGGAGACACCTGCGTTTATGAAATCAGTGCCAGAAGTTGCTGGAGTCCCAATCACTACACCGTCCAATGGCATTCCATTTAATTTTGACTCTTTAATGGAAGGTGGTACTGGCCTTACTCCCGTGTCTACACCTCTTGCACCATCTTGCTCCACTCAGCAACGAAACAATTTATCAGCAGTTGATCTTAGCTCACCGGATGCAAACCCACCGAAATTAGTGAGTTTGTGACGCCAGGATGAAACCGATTCCGAGTATGAGTATGAACTAGGCCAAACCTACTCCAGCGATCCAGATTAAAGTCATATGATTTATTTAATTTTCTTTGTAAGCGAGTTGCCCTATTTTTGTGCGATTATTGTGGTATTGATAATACCACCGTGATTAGAGGATCAGTTAAAAAGATTTGTTATTACCAATATTGCACTTCTATTCGGTGTAGTCAATCATGCATTAGCTTTATTGGATATGTGATTAAAGACTCTTGCACGCAATGTGCATATTTATTAATTAAGGACAAATCAAAAATTCTTAAAAACATTAATTGAAAAAAATTTATAATGTTGACTTATCATCTAAATAGAAAAATATGGTAAAAACATAATATAAGAGATATATTTTTTTTATTCTGTGTCATTTATTTAATAATTATAATATTTATAATGATTGTTTACATTTTATTAATTTTTTTATATTTTTGATTATATTTATTTTATAATCGGTATAAAAAATCTTTTTCTGAACTCTTCTGCACCCTTCGAACTACTTAGACGGGTCTTTCGACAGTGCAATTTATAAATACATTCTTCTTTTAAATATATTTTCATTATATATTTCGTTTTACTCAAACTATATTTTGTTGCTTTATTATAATGAATTTTCTAATATAATTCAATTATTATGCGAAACCATTATTAAATAATTGTCAATTAATATTCTAATCCTTATTTGACTTGAATCATTGGTATATGTTAACCCAGGGGTCATATCCATATATGGATTAACTGAAGAACATGTCGTGAAAGATATTTATATATATAAAGTGTATCTTCGCTCTTAGGTTAATATATTGATCACAATCAATGGTGTTTTTTAACAAAATTCGTTTATATAAAAATTAATTCATTTTGATCATGTTTCTATTAAAATGTACAATATTATATAATATATTTATATAAATATGAAAAATGAAAAACTATATTTTGTTAAGAAGCACCGATTTATATAAATTTGTTATTGACATTTTATGTTGCCATATCTATATTTTCTTCAAAGTTTATACAATCAAAAATATTTAAAGTGAGGAATTTTCTTATTCGATATATTATAATTTTTTACACTATTTTATATACAAATAATTATTCAGATCATTTTTAGTGCCAATTTATTACATGTACAAAAAAAAGAATTCACAACAAATAAAAATTTAAACAAAAATAGAAAATTTCTCATTTATGTCGATTTACTACCATATTTACCTCGTTAAAACGCGATTATAAATCGCAGTTCTTGAATAAGAATAAGGGCATGCTTTGCAATTGTGACGAGGGAATGTAATAATAATTAATATATTTTTATATTTAGGATTATATAGAGACAATGCGCGTAACATTTTTAATATTATAAATAAGTCATTGTTTTAATTTGTATAAAATTTGCGGTATTTTAAGTAATCACGACTGTAATAAATTTCAGTATTTTACTGAGAAACAGCTCAGAGTCAACTTGCTCTAATCAAATTAAATTGTAATTTTTTATCTCTTTAAATATCTTGTTTAAATAACAAGATTAAAATAATGCTAAGTTCATGCAAAAGCAAAAAAAATAAAAGTAAGTTCGAGTACATAATTTCATATAATTTAATTACTTCATTTTTTTACATTGGTGTATAAAAACAAAAGTCAATATTTTAACCTTTCAAATTGAAATTGTTCTTTATATTCAAAACAATAATTACTTTTATTTGTCTTTAAGCTTTATTTAAAATTATAATATGAGATATGTTTTAACATTAAATATTGCTTCATTTTTATAACGTTTTATAAATATACATTAGATAATTAGATATATTGCAACACAAAATAAAAACAGATCTTATATTTAAGATTTGAATTATACATCATAGTTGAGTCCGAACTATTTATCAAAAAACGATTTATAAAAAAATATTTTAAAAGTGTACTAAAAACTTTCAAGTATTTAGGACTGATTTGCTACGATATTTAAATTTATACAATTTGAAAATAAAACAAAAAAAAATAAGAAAATGTATATATTTATTATTCCTCCAACCTTATATCATAATCATATGTTATGTTATATACGTTATATTTATTAAGTATTAAGTGACATATAAATTGATGTTTTATATATATATGCTAAAAATGAATGAAATTCAAGTGAAATATATAATTTAAATAACTATCTAATTAAGAATACAAAGTTATTTAATCGTCTTAAAAATGTCATTTTAAATAAGACATAGTTAATTGATTTTGACAAATTTTTATTATAAATTAATATTTACATTGTTTAAAATATATATATATATATATATATATATGTATATATACACATATACAATTTTTATATATACATAAAAAATGGATATTTGTTTAGAAACCTGTAAGTTTTTTAATAGCTTTATTTTCATTGTATGCATCCATTGCACAATAGTGACTGAATTCCAT
>JABFQC010005341.1:0-11726 GCA_022817085.1 Psilanteris sp. ZL-2020 | reverse complement strand
CATATAATAGCCAGTGTTTGCGCCAATATTGGCCCAAAGTTGCAGCCCATTAATGTTAGCCATTATCGTACCGGGCTCGGCCCGATTATAAAGATTGGTTTATCTCTGTATTTTCTACTTGGGTATAGGTATAGCTGTCATGGGTATATATTATATATAATATATATATATGATAACTACGTACATACAATAGGACGAACATTATGACTATCAAAATAGTCGAACCTGTGATGGAAGTAAATATTTTAACTAGCGAAATTATCAGTATTACCGAAATGTAACCATCTAATTATTAGGATTGTTAAAATATGTCTTCAGATAGGAACGAAACTGAATTGTGCTAAATATGAAAACTAAACAGTTAAATTAGAATCAAAATGGTTATCTAGTCAGTAAGGTTACCTATTTTGATGGTTGAACTAGCACCGAAAATAAATGTATGAAAAAGTCAAAGTTTGTACAACTGTAAGTAGTTGTATTAACAGTTTCAATGGAATCATACGAGTCATCGAAATGTCAGTTTAACTGCACAAATAGTTAAATAAAATACATTATTTCAACTGCTAAAAAAGCGTCTTAAATGTAACTTTTTAAGACACAAAGTGACTTATTTAAGTCATTAGCTGTCTTAATAAAAGATATTGTGCATTTGATTAAGACGTCAGGCGTCTTCATTAAGTCGCTTTGTGCGTCTTAAATAAGACACATACACGACTAAAACAAGTGTCTTAAATCGAGACATTTTCATTAAAAAAGACATAAATAGTATCTAAAAATAAGACACTTATATTATCTTTTCTATAAAAAGATACAGCGTATATTATGTATTTTTAGCAGTAGATATGTATCTCGTATATATGAATCTTCATATATATCTTCAAAACCAATCAAAAAACCAAACCAAAAAATCTTCAAATAAACAGAGCGGTCCCGATCTGTTCTAAATTTGTAGCGCAAATTATTTGTATAACAACGCGTAAGAAAAATTCATCACAAACGCATAAGTCGCATTCGAGTAATCATGATTGTTGCCTGGGTATATTTTTAATCCGCAGATATAAATAATTAACTAAAGAATTTAGATTGCGAGTGTCAAAAAAAGTGCGAGAACATTATTTGTAGTAATAATCGATAACGGCTATGACCGAAGATATATTAATCATGCGGAATATATCAGATATTTAACCTATCAATTGGGACTTTTACAACATTCGTGATTTCATGCTGTAACGTTTACTTAAAAAGCATTAATATATGTTAAATTCACCTGTCTACATATAACTAGTAAAATTACGATAATAAAAATAACTAGACCAAATCCAATGTTTGTTTAAACATAAATATATATATATATACATATACATATATATTTATATTTTTATTCGGAGCACAGGTAGAATATCAAGTTTGTATCGATTACTAAAATAATAGTAATAATAATAAATTTCTTATTGTTTCAAATTTCCATCTGTATTACAAATTTCAATTAAAACCGAATATTTAATTAAAACAGAATAGCCTCAGC
Organism: Psilanteris sp. ZL-2020; assembly: GCA_022817085.1. Classification (NCBI taxonomy): domain Eukaryota; kingdom Metazoa; phylum Arthropoda; class Insecta; order Hymenoptera; family Scelionidae; genus Psilanteris; species Psilanteris sp. ZL-2020. The sequence continues at coordinate 10,201 of JABFQC010005341.1, read as the reverse complement.
AAGTCAATAATAGCATTCGCGATCAAGAGCAGTTGAGTAGTGACCCCAGGTATCTTAAAATCAATACCGCAATCTTGAATCAAGACAGCGACCGAAATCAGTAAAATGACTAAATGATTTCGCGAAAGAGTTTTTGAATTTAACTGCCGCAACGAGCCTTGTTTCAATTAAAGTAAACGTTTACAGTACTGGGACCGATGCGTGCAATGTTTTATCGTCTTAATTCAAGACACAAATGATTACCCGTGCCGCTTGAATTAAGACGTCGACTAGGATAATTTTAAAACGGATTGATTACGAATCGAATAAACACTTGCGATTAAATAAATTTTTGAAATTAAAACAAAAAGAGTCTTAAATTAAGATTGAAGTTATTCCGACACCAACGTTCCCGATACGAGTGCAAGAAATTATGCATGCAAATGAAATTAACACGAACGAACTTAAACGGTATAGATGCACGGTTGCAAACGCATGAAAACGAATATCAAATGAAACGCGCGTGAATAAAATTAAATGCGCCACTTTAAAGTTTATCGAGGATTTAAGACTGCGTCGCTTAAACAGTCATTTTATTCAAGTTCAGTGTTATCGTGACGTCACATGGAATATTATAACAGTGGATCAATATATTGTTATTTCCGTTTATTGAATGTGAGGCTTACTTTTAGCTGTCAATGACTATTGTCAAGTACCGAAAGCTTTTTAATTCAACTCCAATACTGAATTAGAAATATATGTATAAAATATTTTGTAACACGGAAGACATGTTTTATTATTGTTATTATTATTCTTGTTGTTATTATTATTATCTGTTTAATTTTTGTGGTTTTTAATTTATGAATTAATTTTATGAGTTATATTTCAATCGTAATTTATTATTAAAAGATTATTTTATGTTTTATTTTAAGTCGAGTTTCAACTGTATTCTTTATACAAGTTTATGCGGAAAGTTTGTTCTATCTTAAAATTTTTTATGACGCTTTCAACATTCAAGATTTAATGCAATTTATAAAGAGCAATGCATTCGAAGGAAAAGCGTTTTCCTTAACTGAGTCAATCAACTAAAATTGTTACAATTATTATCTTAAGGTATGAACGATAAAGGTACTGAAAACATTTGTTTTCTACTGCAACGACAACGTAAACTTATATCAACTGACCACAGCGTTATTAAAATAATAGGGTTAAGTTAAAGTTTAATGTGATAACTATGTTTCAAAGAATGAAATTGCTAGAATTTAATATAGGTTTTTATAATATATATCTTTACATAAACAATAAGAAAATTACAATGTAGCTTTATATGCTGATATAAACTGTTATTAATTATTAATCTCATCGTTATTATTATATCCGATAATTATTTTTAATTTTTGTGTTAATGATGAATCATTTTAAACAATTAAAATAATAATTTATTTGGATTAATTAAATATAATGAAACTTTGGATTAATTAATAAAAATGTGTGTTCAAATTTGAATAATTCATATTATTATTAATATTATTGTTATTATTAACTGGACTATATTCATTTTATTCCTTTCTTTCATTTTATTTTCGTAGTAGTTCATTCGAGACTTGTAACACAATAGGATTCTATTAAACATACTCCATCATTTTATATCTGTGATTATAATAAACGTATTCTCGTTATTTCAATGCGATCAAAAATACTCCAAACCAGATAAAAAATAGATTCCATTTTAATTTATAAATAATATCAGCATGTTAGTAATAATATAAACAACATTCGCTGAACATAAACAAATCGCTGGATCCAACACGTAGAAAAAAGTTATATTATACAATACTAAAAGTCTAGTATTTCAAGGATATCGAAACAAAAACAATGCAAAATTACTATACTATACTAAAGTAACTTCTGTAATACCATACAGTACTTTTTACTATAAGATATTGTAAAAATTGTAATAAAATTTTGGCACAGTACAATGTCATAAGAAAATTTACTATATCTTGTAAGAAAATTAATTATATCATATAAGAAAGTTTACTATAAAAAAGGTATAGTAATTTCCGTAACATTAACTGAAATATCCTCAGAATGCTAGAAGTATAGCAATTTACGCTAAAGCTTTTTTCTACGCGTAACATTGGAAATTTTAACATCGTGACTCAACCCAGTGAATTGATCTCAAAGGCGAAAAAAGTTCAAGCGATTCGGTCAATTTTAAATTCAATTTTTAACGACTCATTATTATTATATTTGGACAATTTCAAATCCATCACAACACTATTTTCAATATTAAACCAATAACGGTTTCATTTCCCCCCGTACATCGCGCGTTTTCACCAGCGACTGTTCAGGCCACGCAAATACAGAAGCGGCCATGAAAAGGCCATGTCCCGGCCGGCCACTAGATCGGCGCGTAGCTTTTTGCAATGAAGAGCTGAAGCGCGCGGCGTTGATGATGATGCTTCGATCGACGTGGTTGCGCGCGTGCATGGAACGTGAAGAAAGATCGTGGTTATCGATAACTCGTCGGGAATGCGCGCAAAGAGGGGATCGCGAGCATGTAGGTTAAGGTCGCAGGGCTCTTCAGGATATGTTGAAAGTGAAACTCAGCAACCTGAATTGTAACTTTTTACAATCAAATCGCAATCATTTTCGTGCGCTGCCAATTAGCGGGCGCTCTCGTCCGGCGACTTTGACAGCGCGATTGCGCGCCTTATAAAGCACGGCCGGCCGTCGTAGGCGTTTAATTATACGCACGCACCGCTTCGAAGTGTCAGGATGAATTTATAATGGCATTAGCGCGGCGACGCGGACCTGCTTCAATATAGACTCAAATGACGCGCGATCGTCGCCGACTCGTGGCTCAATAAATTATTCGCACATTGAACCAGTTAAACGTACTGTTACTCCGCCGTAATGTAATATTTAAAAAGTTCTATTAACCACAAGTATGTATCACGTAACTGTGCCACTTTTTCTGCTGCAAGATTCACTCGGCTTCTTGATTACATTTCTGTGATGTCACCAAACGATCCGTTAGGACGAATGCACCGATAAGCTCTAATGAATATCATTCGCGATTTAAGAGAATCAATTAAATCGCCTTTTTGCGCGACCGATAAACTGCGGGACTCGGTTATTATGGCCTGGCGTTGACACGGATATGCATTTTGACTCGCAACACTTGATATATACAAAATGGTAGCGGTTTATATGCGATGAGAAAATTAATGTAGACCGGAAAATTGGTGTTTTATGTTTGGCAATATATTTTAATTCTTGGCTAATTTTAATACATTTTGTTATGCGCATTGTAAATTTTACTACGCTGTACTCTTATTGTTGTAGGATTGTGAATATTATTTTTAATTTTTTCCGCGATACAATATCGCGTGACAAAATTTACCATATTGTCTAGTGACAAATAGGGTGATTTTTTTTGTAGTAAACATTTTTGTAGCGTGTGGCAGTTTACGATATACGTTTACGATGTTATGGATTACTTTTTCCATGTATGTGATATAAAATTTCAAAGTCACATAAATGACTGAATTATTTCTATGATTTTTATTCTGACACTGAATACATGTAATTCACTTAAGACATTTATACGGACTAAAGTGATCCTACATACGGCGTTTATATATAATTTATATAAAAATGCTTTAGTTTTGAAATAGTCAAAATATGTTGGATCTGCATCGAGCTGTGTGTTGATTGTATACTATTTTATACATACCGTGTTTATAAACACAGCGGTTATTTTTGCTTAGAATTCTATTGTTTTCATTCGAACAAATTCTTCGTTTTAATTTTAAAGTTTCTGTGTTGAATCAACACCGTATAGTCAACATAGTCATTTTGTGTTGGTTTTATATTATTTTTTCCCGTGTAGAAGAAAGGTACATTATAAAATACCATACTTATAGCTTTATAAGGATATCATGATTAGTATTATGAAAATTACTATTCTATATAGAAATTTATATTATAAAATATAGTTATTTATCTAGAAGATAGTGTATAGAAGATGTATAATTTTAGAAATATTTGGTTCCAAATTCCTGTAATACCACAATGTATAGTCATTTTTAATATAACATTTTTCTTCGTGTAAATGTAAATAAATGTTATATACGGAGAACACTTATAATCAACAAATTTCTATATAAATATATAAAATGTGCAATAAACTTATACAACGTTTATAGTTTTTTCAAGTATGTCTCATTTTTGATATATTATATACAATAAATTGTTGAATATATGTTTTCTCCGTATAAATTCTGGAATTATATTATATACCGGCTTGAAGTCTTCATGCAAATCTTTACTTTTGCAGATTTTTAAGTTAGAGTTATAAATTTTTGAAACCAAAAAGCATCATTTATGTACTTTTAACAATTTTGTTTAATCCTATTGTTTACAATAATTATAAAATCTTATTTAACAGTAAAAAATATTATATTATTTTTATAAGCTATATAATAATTTTTATCGAACATAATTTATCACACTAAATAAATGTAGTTGAATCATCTCAATTTGTGATTCACAATCATCACAATTTGTAACGTCTAACTATAATTGAATTAAAATAATCTACTTTTATAAGTTCATGAAACAATTAATTGTGTTGTATTAACTCTAATTTTTTTATAAATTTAGTTATATTGACTCTGAAATTTTAATTCATTCAGATTACATTTATTTAATTCAACTCTATTATTATCAACATGAATATAAATTTGTAAACACTCTAAAATAATTCTTTTGAGTACACGGAAAGAAAAAAAGTATTAAAATTACTCATAAAATATCAATTGTGTGCCAGAAGTGTTGTATTTTGAAATAATATACATAAAACTTCAGCAATTTTTACTAAAATGTTCGTAATTTTTACTAAAATATTAGTAATTTTTACTAAAATGTCAGCAATTTTGACTAAAATATGTGCAATAGTTACTAATTTTTAAGTATAATTTAAAAATAGAACACTACTGTCATACATTTCATATCTTGCTAGTAATTTTTAATACAATGTTTCTTTCCGTGTACACACTTATTTACATTTTGAGCATCTATCCTATGTTCATTATCTATATAGTACAGTAAAATTAGTAGTAATAATTTTTAGTATAATTTTTATACGCAGCTGATACTGATTGGAGAACGTTTTCTCTTGGAAAAAGGAAATTCGTTAGTGATTCGGATGATTATAATTTTGTGTTGCATCGGAAACGCACACAGCTTCTGCGGCTGAGATTACTGCGTGGCTGTTATTACTGGAAAAATATTTGCAGTTACTGCATATAAAGTTACTACGCGCCGGTAATTAAATTATACTTTCCACAGTCACTACAGTTGAAATTACTGCCAATTTACAGTGACTTTGGACATGTTGCGGTTGCTCGGGTAATATTACTGCGAATTTTTTTTTTCATTTATGCATGTAGTTGCTCGGGTCGAAGTAAACACAATGTATAATAGTTACTACAAAATCGGTAACTATATATAGCTGCATTTATAACAAGTAAATCATTTTAGATTGTACATTCTTATTATAATTACAACTGCTTTGGAAGTAAAACTTACAGAGTGTTCTGACGTGGCTAAGTAAAATGTACAAGTTAAACTTAACCGAACATAATGAATCGCAAATTGTAAGCATTCAAATTCGGAATTCATAGTTTTAATTCAATACAGAATTTGAATATTTATAAAAAGTTTACAGCGCTATACATTTACATATTATTTTCTATTAGAATTAGATACGAAGATAAAATTAAGTCTGAATATGAATATTTAAAAATTAAAACCTGCTGGAGTTAGCTTTTAAATAAATTAATATTGATACACAATTTCTTTGTGAATAATTTTAATTAATTATTTAATAATTTATTAATATGAAAGTTTAATTATTTAAATTGTCCCAATTAATAATTACTACATCATGTAAAACACAAATGTCCTTTTTTTAACAATTTTTCCTATATATATAAACACACGCTAACTTCATTATATTTATATTACACAATAAAAACTAAAGATTTTGTTTATTACTACATATTGACACAATATCTTAATCGCCTGTTAATATCCTTGTTTTATCGTCTTAAATTATGTAATTAGAACGTTCGTTATTATCTTACAAAAATTAATTTTTATTATTTCTGCAATTTCTTCCTCTATTTTACAATATATGGTAACTACTGAATTTACAATAACTGTACAACACAACTAGCCTCAATAAGAATTATCAGCTAAATCCTATACTGGGAACAAACGTCTAACAATATTTACAATACTGTACAAGAAATGTAAGTTGCGCTGTTCCATAAGACAATTTACAATACTACTTTGAAAACTTAATTAACCGTCATAATTCATATAACGTCTCCAATGTAAAATAATATTTGTAAAATGTTAGAAAATTATATTTCTTTATTGAATTTTTGTTTTAATTATTTAAATTATTATTTAAATTTTATTTTATTAAAATTATTGTATTATCTAATTTTACGTATAAAATATTGTCAATTTGCTTATACAAAAAAGATCCTTTTCATCTTATCCAGTATATATTGGAATTAAGTTGTTTATATTATTATTAATATTTTTATTTTATAAATATACATATATATATATATATATATGGGTCAGTATCAAGTTCCATACTTAACCAAAACCCATACCATGACAGGTATATCTATAACTATTGTGAATATAGGTATACAAGTTATGGTATGAATTTTGATTAAGTATGGAATTTCATACTGACCCATATATATATATATATATATATATATATAATATTGATTTATAATATTATAACATATATAATAATAATATTATGTTAGCAATAATAAAATCTTTAATTTAAGTAACAAACAAAATATATATATATATATATACATTTGTTTAATCCATAAATTATAATAAAAGTCCATTTTCCTGGATTACGATTATTGGCATCGTTTTTCATAAAAGCAATTTCCGTCAATTTCGAATAAAAGATCCACGCAAAGACCTTCGTTTTTCGAATCACTTTTCTTACCGATCATACACGGAGAAAAAAAGTAGTAAAAATTACTCATAAAATATAAAATGTGTGACAGTAGTGTTCTATTATTAAATATTACATATAAAATTAGTAAAAATTACGTGTATTTGTGTGAAAATTTCTGATATTTTATGTATTATTTCAATATTGAACATCACTGTCACATATTTGCTATTTTCATGAGTAATTTTTAATACTTTTTTTTCTCCGTGTATATAGACTGAGAGAAATAAATGACGAAAAATTACTATTTATTTCCTTAATTTGGAATCAGAGAGAAAAATCAGAATATTTACTATTTTTAAAAATAATATATTACGATAAAATATTATTTTTCTATGTAAAAAACTTACTTTTTCCTTTTAAAAACAGTAAATATTATTCTTTTTCTCTGATGATTCCAAATTAAGGAAATAAATAGTAATTTTTCGTCATTTATTTCTCTCAGTGTACACACGCACAGAAATGATATAGTTGAATTAAAGAAATTATTTTGTTAAGCGTATTTTGTCAATTTGTCTGTGAAGTATATGATTTGAATAAAATATTTCGTAAATATTTACACTTACTGAAGCGCTTAATATGTTTTTTTCAAAATTAGTGTGTTGATTCAGATAAAAAACACCAACAAAATGATCAAAGTTGAAGCATATGTTGTTGATCTAACAAAACTATTTGTTTAGTTAAATAACAACAAAACTCTATGTTGAATGGAACAAAATTTGTTTGTATCTACAAAATATTTCTGTGCGTGCAGTTTGACGATTTTCCGATGATTTCGCCGTTGATGAAATCAAGTCAAATCCGTATATACGAGCGTCATACTCATCGTCCGCGGATGAATATCATTAAGTTCTGCATTTTTAAGCTACGCTTTTGCCGGAGAAAAGAAATCACTACGCAGCCATAATTCAAGCAGTCATTCGCAATTTCCAAAGTATTCTGCAACTCGCATTACTTTCAAGTTACGCGGCGATCAATTCGGACTAGCCGCGCTATTGTCTTCTTGTCGATGCCGGAGATCGGTATGCGCTGGCCTAAGTGCTGGTTTCAGCATAACAGCATTTGTATAACATCGGAAAATCGCCGCGGAATACATTTGTTTCAAAAGCGTGTCCGATTGACTGTGGTTCAACGCCGATGAATACTGTGCCAATGGTTGCAGGGGGGAAGGCGCCTAATACTCGTTCATTTCACGTTTTCATCTGACTTTGGAATGAAGACGACCATCATGAAGCACACTGAAAAATTCAATTTGCATTAATCTTTCGAATAAAAGTGTTTGATTGCGAAAATGACATGTCATTTGGAAGGAACGAAACACGGTGTGACTCTCGGCTTGGATCGTCGCGTAAATCGATCGCTGTTGTACTGTTTTGCAACAAACCTTTCGAATTGATGTTATATATACCCTAGTGAATATGAAAATCTATTTGAAATCTATCGACAGTGTATTGCAAATATGTTGTAAATATATTGCGGATGTATTGTCAATATATTAAAAATATGATGTTTAAAATATATTATCAATATATATTTACAATATATGTTTGCATAGTAAAATATATTTTTAATATATTAGTAAATATCATTCGTAAATGTTTAATATATGTGCTTTTTTATACATATATTGCCAGAAATTATACTATGTTAAAAAATATATTGTTAATACATTTTAAACATATTTTTAATATATTGATAATATATTTGGAATGTATTTACAACATATTGCAAATATATTTTTATAGGGTATGTATATATATATTAATATATATTTCAGCAATTTATGGGGATATGGAAACGGTCTATTACGTCATCAATAGAACAGAAAAGACTTAAGGTAGAAATTATGTAGAAATATATAGATTCTATATTTATAATGCGATCAAATGACCACCAAATTGGAAAAAGTTACACTGAAAAAATATTTAGAATATATGCAATTCAATTGTTGAAGTGAATCAAGTAAACTTAAAGAATCAGTAGACTCAATTTTTAAAAAGAATATGATAAAGTTTATAACTCAATAATGTGCGTGAAGTTCCAAACGTTGAATATCCACGAATCTACTTAATTCAGTTAATCAACCTGTTTAAGCATATTGAATTTTACATTGATATCAATAATTTATAATTTTGTCAACAATATTACCTTTAAAGAAATAAATTTTAATAACAATAATAAATAAATAAAATTTCCTTGTAAAAAATTATTATTATTTATTTAAATACAGTTCGTTGATAATCAACGTTTGAAATTTCATGCGCTTACTCAATCGATTATTTAATGAAATGATAAAATTAGATTTTTTTAAACAAAATCTAAAGTTAGACGTATATAACTCAAAATTAAGTAGATTCAAATATATTTTTTGCAGTGTACATACAAATTACACGGAAAGATAAAAAGTATTAAAAATTACTCATAAAATATGAATTGTGTGACACAAGTGTCGTATTTTGAAATAATACATAAAACTTCAGCAATTTTTATTAAAATGTCAGCAATTTTGACTGAAATATGTGCAATATTTACTCATTTTTAATACATTTTTTCTTTCCGTGTACCTATAGGTAATACATTCTGCAGAGTTTACTCCAATTTGGTGGATATTTCAATGTGTTATATATATAATGCATACATTTTTACCTAACTTCTACCGTAAGTCTTTTCTGTTCTGTTAGAGATTACTTGAGAATTTAGTACAATAATTTGGATAAAAAAATAATACGTTTGCATGATTTCTACGTTTCTATCATTTCTATCATTACAGTGATAAGAAATGTTGAAAAATATATACGGGGGGAAGAATCTTTACTTATTTTATTATCAAATAAATGAAATTGTACTTTTAAAATTTAAATTTGTCTAATGAAATATAATAGAAATGTAACATAAACATAGTAAAAAATAATGTAAACATAAAAAATATTAATGTAAACAAAAATACGTTCAACGTAAACATAAACATTTTCAACAAAACCAAACACAAATTTAACCCATATCCATTAGGATTTGAACGTAAACATCATATTTGCAGTACAGCTTACTGTTTTTATTTTTGCGGGCAGAACCCTGACTACATTATATAGCCATTTTGATCAGATTTTCAAGTCAACTTTTACCATTCCCATTGTAATTCGTTCAGTATATACA
>JABFQC010005340.1:0-11726 GCA_022817085.1 Psilanteris sp. ZL-2020 | reverse complement strand
CTTCATGGTTGTTATTCGTGTAATAGTAAATGACAAAAAGCATTGAACCTTAGCAAAGTTACCAAAGTGAATGTACATCTCATAAACAAATACGCATATGTACGTAAATGTAAATATGTTTCTTATAAATTATTATATTATATATATTATTAATATATAGATACGATAGTAATAATATCACATAAAATAAATATAATATATAATTATTAAAAAATTAATCATTTAATTTGATAAAATAATTTATTTTTGTTGCTAATCAAATTCAATTTAACCGCTCAATTATTATGGCGTTAATTGTACTTAAATATGTTACATTATTGCATTTCGCATAATATGCAAACTTAATTGAAAACTTAAATTCAAATTGTATAGTTTGATGTTAGTTCTATATTATATGATGATGTATATATAGAATCAAGTTAATATATATAGACAGTTTGACGTATTAAAAATAAATTAAATGGACAACTTAGAATTCTTTCAATGTAGCGTATGTATTGTTTATAGAATATGAATAGTTCGAAATCATTTTAAATAATAAAACTAAAATCATTAGTTGAGTTATGAAAATTATAAACTGCTAAAAATTTATATTTTGTTATCAAATGTTTCTACGAATTACGCTAATATCAATTCAAATATTTTATTCTGTTGAATTGAATAAAATTCAAAAAGTTGGTTTCATTTAATTCCTTATTTAAATCTTTATCTCTTTTATCAACTTTTTATAAATCAAATTTGATCTTCATCTTAATTTTAAATTACTCAAATTCGTCCTAGATACAAATTAAAATAGTGATCATATTAAATAAGATTTATTTAACATTTTCTTTTTAACTGTTCATCTTGAATATTGTACTTTTTTGAAAGTTTAAAATTGTTTAATAGGATTTTTAGACAAATCACAAAGTATAATTACAACATCTACAGAATGTCAGCTAGAATGAAATATAATATTGGTATGAATCGATATTAAAATGAAATTACAAATTCTAAAATACATGTAATGAATGCGGTTAAAAAGTTTGAAAACAGAATGAATGGAGTGAATATTACTCAAGCAAAAGTAGGTAAAAAGTAAGTACGAAAAGTAACGTAAAAGTTGTATAAGAAAATGATTATCGGATGCTGGAAAAAGAGTTGACTAATTCCAAAATAATGCCTAACATGCAAGTGATTATAGACGATAGATTCTAATTAAATAACAAAATAATAGAAGAATTATAATATACAAGAAGATTTTAGAAATATGATTATAATTAGATACTATCAAAGATAAATTAAGCGATCTACTTAAAAATTGAGGTATACGAGTTATACAATTTTTATCAAAGTTCTTTATTAGAAATATAACTTTGTCTCTGTAAAAATATACATAATAGATGATAATAAGACACAATGTATAATACGATAATTAAATAAATTTAAAGACAACAACATAACATGGTTATATATACGTATTACTCGTTAGATTGACCTATATAATATACACAGCAAATCAAAAAATTATATTACTTTCGATCATACTTAAAATACATAAATATTTCAAACTTCTGGATATTACTCACCTATGATTGTTATTTTTCTAATAACTCGCTTGCTTGCCCGATAGATTCAAAAGTTAACAAAAAATTGGTTAGAAAAAACCAGAACGAAAATTTCGTCGAATTGACCAAAGTTAATTCAAATTATCTTTTGTACGTTATAAAGCAATCAAAAGAACAGCTTTTTTGCACCCTCTCTGGTTGGTAACAAATTGACATGGAGGAATGAAACGAAATGGTCCCGATGCTCGTCAGCAGCAATGGTAGGATAATCTGAACTACTTGAAAGGTGACGGCCGTCCGGAAGGAAGAGGTTTCTCTGCGAGCTTCGACTAATACCTCGGTCGTTTAAACGTCAAGATCGTGCTTAACCCACAGTGACCGCGCAAAAGCCAGACCTTTGTGGTCTGCGGCTTCCACCATCTCCGACGAAAATTAAAGGCTCTCAAAAGTTGCAACGTATCAGTTTTCAGTCACGACTCAACTTACTGAAAACCCTGCCAAATTCGGTTTATTGAACATATCTTTGCGAGCACTACAAGGGCTTTTATTTATGACCGAAATTGACGTGCAGAGTTTCCCATTGAAGAAAACGTACCTTTATATCAAATAATTCGATACGATTCGTCGAATGTATTCAATTTGCTTGCAGATAAGTATAATCCTGCGTAAAAACCAAGTCCCAAGAATGGGACCGCTATACTGCAAAAAATATTGCTGTACTCAAAGTTTTCTATATTGTATAATGATTACAGAACGGATTTGTAATTATAATGTTTATCATATGACATATAATGAACAAGTAAATTATATTTAAAAATATTCCAAACTAAATCATTTCGCGATTACTATACAATGAGATAGCTTCGTAACTCATTTTTAATCTCATTCGTGACACACAGGCCAAATGAAATATTTATACCATCGTGAAATCAGTTTCTTTCCATGCAAGAGTGACTATTGTTTTGAATTTATTTTTCATAAAAGTTTGCATACTAAGAGGATAACAAAAGAAGTACCGAATTAATAAAGCACTCGTTTAATTGAAAATGACACGAATGGGGATTATGTATGTCGACGAAATTTTCATTGTGAATCCAGACATTACAATGCCATTTATTATTGCACTTTACAAATATATTCGTAATGAACACGGCATGGTGTGGTTAACGAGATACGCAGGGTCATACATAATCGGAATACGTCGTACGAAATTATATGTACGACTGACGTAACCGAAATTTATTGTGATTATAAATAACAACGGCGGAATAATAAACAATCTTCTAGGATCATCACGTCGAATCGGACTTTAATTAAGTTGGTTTTACAAGGTTAATGAAGTGGTGACGTCGCAAGACGTTCACCTCGTTGTCTATATTCACATAGATTTTATTAACAAAACGTACGGTATGTTACAGATAGACTATATGATCTATATAAACTATGATTGATCAATTACAAAAAAAAATATCTATTTTTTTGTACTACATTTACACAATTTTGTATTGCTCAACATAACGGATCCTCAACATAAATCTTACACTGAGAGAAAAGATTGTTAAATTTATCTACATATTAAAATTAGATTAGCCAATTTAGATTAGCGAATTCGAATTAACAGATATTCAATTCAACAATCAAGATTGTAAAAATTGTAGGTTATATTCAATATGTCAATATGTTCAATATGACATTCGTTTTACAATCTCTGACAAATCAGATTGTTTAATAGAATGTTTGGATTGTCATCGCAGCTACAATCTGTAATTATTCGATTTAGAAATATTAGATACTTAACGAAACTGTTTATATATTTAATTCAACAATCTATTTCTCTCAATGTATATTCGCACATAAATATGTTGACGGTAAATGACTGAGGATGGAAATTTTAAAATGGAAGAATTGGAAAAAGAGTCAAAAACGCAAGTGTATAAGTTAAAACAAGTTTTTATTTGAATCAAGAGTAGTAATTACATTGATAATCAAGTCTCATCCAACGCCAGGTGCTTAAGATCTTCATGAAAGCTGATCTTTTGGAATCCCGCTCCCATTCGAAGACAGGATGTCTGATTGACACGAGGAGGTAGCTTTTCAACCCATCCAGTATTTAGTCCTCCGAGATAAATATACTTACCTATAATGTACGTTGAAGTCTGAAACCAAATTCCGGAAGACTAGCAAGAATTCACCTCTTAATGCCCCGCTGCTCCCAACGACGTCTCCGCAACTGGGTTACAAAACACTTGACCCAAACTGCCTTAATTGTTTCTAAATGGACGATTAAATTGCGCGAGCATATTCAGTTCGTTGCGGCATAATCCTGCAGGAACGCAAAGCCAATTACAATTGGATTTCGCAGTAATGGAGTCGCAATAGCCAAGTGCGCCCTCCACTACAAATGTTTTTCCGTTCGATTAGGCGATCGTGCGTTTCGCAAGGGTTGAAGGATCATTCCCGTTCTGCCTGGTACGTAGCCCTGTCTGGGGCAGCGGGCAACTTCGTTTGTGTCCAACGTGCTCGATAAAGGTCCCTGCACGCGCGAGACGTCCTGTGTGTGCTAATTCAATTAGACACTCTCGCGCTGATTTTCGACGACGAGCAAACATAATGCCGAGCACGCCGGTCTTTGTGTACGAGCACCATTCGTTAAACAAAGATGGTGGCGAACAAAAACAGATTAAAACAAAGAACTGCGTTGCAAGAAGTAGGCTCATGTGATTCTGCAAAAGGGATAGGTCTTTGTTCTTTGTGAATCGGGAACTTTTTATTCGCGAGTAATTCGATAAGAGTGCATGGGTCGTGACCGCGCGAGATCTTTCGAACAAAATAACCACCATTGACAAAATGACATAAATATGTTTCAATGAATCGTTTGTTTGGGCAAAATCATCGTGGATGATTTTGGCTTATTGATGAGGAACAAGAAGGAGAGGCGTTTGTTATTCATCTTTGTGTGATTAAATGAGTTTCATAGGTTATACAATTTGATGATGTATAGATATATATATATATGTAATAATCATTTTATAAAGTAAGTGAGATAATCTGTAATTATGATGTAATGAGATATTTGATAGTATCTATCAAAAAATGGCGGCTGAATTGAAAAAAATTCGAGCAAAATATGCGACTGAATGGAATGTGTGAGGTAACAACGAATATTCTGTCGAATATATCTGTAATATTTAATAAAGATGATAGAAGTTGCTATCAAACTAATAAAAATAAATAAACTATAAATCCTTAACGAATATTATATCAATTTATGCATTCGTACCTGGCTTTATATTATACAGTTTATACAGCTATACGATTAATACGACTATTTTATATTGGTATTAGCAATTTTGAGTATAAACATTTGAACGTTTATGCGAATCAGTTAAATTACTATTTATGGGAAAATAATTTGCTTGGTATTTAGAATAATTTATATTCATAATGATTATCGTACATACAAATATATACCAAATATTTCCGAAAATGTTTCGATCTTCCCATAAAAATCCTTGCTATACAATATGAACCGAATTAACACACCCATTGAAACATTTGCACCAACTTTATAACAGGGTCATTTAATACAATGTACGACTGTCTCTCATACAAATCATACTTTTTTCAATTTATCGAGAATCGATAATTTTTGAATAATATCTCCATGTCATCGTGTTTTACACTCTACCATCGTATTAGATGAAACTAACATGTACGTAGAACATGATTATATTAAAGGTAAAGTACGAAAATGAAGGAAGGAGATAATCTTAAAAAAGAAGTTAATACGGTATCTATTGAATGCATATCGTTTATTGGATTTCAGAGAGATTGAAGTCACTTGTTAAAAATAAAGATGATATGCGATTTGCGTATGCTTTATCTGAAAGGGGATCAAAGAACCAGAATCGAGATGTTATTTTACATTTAAATAACGTTCGTCAGCAGGTAGGATTTTTACAAAGCGACAATACGATACGTTCAAAATTATCTCAAATCATTGTTGTATATAGACTATTTAATGCGGTCTTTCGCTGTTATCAGAACCCTGTTACCTCTTTTGTGAATGTTTGTTTCGTCACCAAGATTGCGATGAAAGATTGAATAATTGCCTAGACGAAGTTCACTATCAGTAAAGTCTTCATTTAGCTCCGCTTCAACAAAAATTGGGTCATCGTAGTTAATCACAAAGAACGAATAGCACTTTGTGTGGAACGATGGTATATTCCCAGACTATGACAAAAGTCAAGATATATTCATAAATATTAAATTTGTTAATTCCACCTCTCCTCAAAACTTCCAACCGTTTTAATACCACGAAATTCCTATTTCTAGGATTTACATTTACGAAAGTGCATTATAATTCACTGCAAATGAGACGACTTTTTACAATCTTAAGTTTGTAACAATATAAAAAACTAAAACAAAAAACAGTATTATAGAATTGCGAACTCAATTTATGAACAGTTCAATAAATGAATAGTCATTTAGTTTGAGTTTTAACAAAGTATCTTACCGGAAGCTGATTGTGGCGATGGCGAAATCACTCTCAAGGATTTGGTTTTCCTAAATCTATAGGTCGATTTCGTTAAGAGAAAGTCTGGGATTTGTGATTGGGTGGGATTTATCACTATCAACTTATTAGACGTCTCAAGGTAATGCACCCGTAGTGGATGGTGCTCCTTATTTCATTTGTTCTTGTTAACTTGGTTGTGTAGGTGTTCTCAAGTTTGACCATCCTATTAGGGAGAGTTAGTAACTTGATATCTTGTTCATTAAGATGAACGTTTATATGCTCAAATTTAAAGTTAATGAATAAAATTAAGTCATCTTAGAAATGTTTAACATAGGATCAAACAATCGATTCTAATAGAAAAAGTGAACGTAAACTTTTTTAATTTATAATTGTAGACTTATAAATAATAGTGTTCAATAAATGCACAAAAATATAAACAAACGTAAAACATCAAACGACGTTGCTAGTTTTTAAGCTGGGGAGTAATTTTTGTCAAACCTTTCGAAGTCTTTTTGACCATAATTTATCACACTTTTATCATACTTTTATTTATCTTTATTATCCAGTATGGCAAAATATAATAGTACAATAAAATTTGTATTATTTGATACACTTTTACCCACTTATCGCATCAGTCTATTTTCAAAATGTCTCCCAATAACAAATCCTAACTCTTAATTTGCGTTCGATAAGCAAACCACATCGCCTGAAACGAACCACCAACGAACGGGATATTTTCGTACAAATGTCGACTAACGCGCTGGAATATGTTTCATAACTTATTATTCCAAAGTTTCCGTAGCGCGAGTTACACGAGTGGGTGGAATGGTTTCCGCGAAAAGTCGTCCATATCAAAGTTCGCGGGAACAAAGGAAGCGAATTCAGCACATTTGTCAAAAATCACAAGTATATTTACACGCAGCGTATCAGCAGAAATCCCGAGATAATGGGCGCTATCTGGATATTTATTTGCGCACCATTAAACGGCCCGCCCTCCCCCACGCTTTTCGTACTTTGTGCGCCGACCCTATGCACTGCGTCATCGCGCCGAAGAAAGACTTTCAACGCTGGGAATATTTGGCGAATCAATATTAACGAGACGACAGATTCGTCGTAGTTTCGCTTTATTACCAGTTTGGGGAATAATGATGCGTGCGCGCGAGTGGCCTATATTGATGAACACTGAACCAGATGCGATACGATTGTCAAAAGCAACGCGCGACGTTTCGCGCACACGAGGGTCGCAAAAAAGGGGACGACAATGAAGCTCCCCGGGGTTACGGCAGAAGTGCGAACTTAACTGCAGTTACGATAAATAGCTTTGACGGTCTTGATATATGATTTGAGACTAAATTAAAGGGAAAAAAGTATGGCGAAAAAAAAAAAAAAAAAAAGTCATAAAATGAGATCGAAATTTTGAAATACGGCGAATCACTTCTGCGAGAACGATATGAGACGGACGATGAATCGCGGATGTGGAAAGGATCCACGTGTAAGTGGAAGTTAATTCCCGGGCTTTGTTTCGACGGGTTGCGCGGAAAGGGGGATATATATAATAAATTTGGCAACGTACAAATCTACATAAATTTCTTTTTTTTTCTGTTCGTTCGTAAAATAATCGGCTCTTTCGCATTCATTTGAGCTCGCGGTAACTCTCTGACCTTTGAACTTACACTGACGAGTCGGGTGGTTCTCGCGCATTATTCTTCTTTTATTATACGCAATCGCCCGCGTTAACGTATAAAAGTAATTGACAAATTTCGTTAGTATTCGCGCCCGCGATGAGAAGCGCTGTTGGGAAAAGTGATACTTTTTTCCCGGGAAAACATGATTTATTGCATTTCATTTCGGAGATAAAATACCGAGGGCTTTAAGTTTAACCCTAAGCGTGTAACGTAACTGCGGCGCGGCATGAATAAGCATTGCGAGGAGCTGAGGCCTTGGAATCGTTGCGCGAAATGAGAAAAGGTCTTGAAAAGTTGTCTTGCTAATAAGAAAAATAGCCATTTCGTGATTCCGGTTGCGCCTCGCCCGTGCGGGTTAAGTGCCAATTTAGCTACGCGTTCGTTGTAATCGACTTACGGAAACATCCCTGTTGCGATTACGCGATAATTTTCGATATTTCGTAAATTACGAGCACTAATTATCAAACGCTGAAAGAAACGTTAACTTTTTTCATAATGATTCAGATTGCAGTTTAACGACCGGGAAAAAATATTTTCGCGTTTCGCGATTCTCCCTTTGCTGGGTCTCGTAAAAAATTGTACACGCAATAAAGTTTAATTGTTGTAAATATTAAACTACGCGTGTAAATAAATATTCGTGAACCTTCGAACGTTCAAATGTACAATATAAGCATAATAACAGTCTGCTGAATCGTAATTTGTGTTATTGTAAAACACACACGACCTAATGAATACTAAATATAATACAGTAAGTAATTATTATTTAAATAAACACTAATATAATAATAATTAACGCAAAACATTAATTTAATTATATGAAATAAGCTACACGAACATAATAACCGCTCTACTAAAATGTCGAATCAAGCGTACAATAAGTCTCGATTACTTAAGCATTACACTGATAAAAAATGACTTAGGCTGCGTTTCAGAACTTACTTTAAGTACTGGAATTACTGCGTTAATATAAGATAAAAATATATATTACGGTAAGCTGGATAAAGATGCATTACTATTTGCAGTATTCGAAGTAAATTCTGGAACGCAACCTTAGTAAGATCTACTGAAACGTTCAGTTAAACCAGTATCATAATCGTCAAATTCAGTGAAATTAATTGTGAGATTCAGTTTTGGTTAAAATAAATATAATTTTAAGTTGTACACGCAGAAAAATGTTACATTAAAATTTACAGAAAGTTCTATAAATATTATCATAAACACAGTAACTCACAGACAAAACAAAAATTCAGTCAGAAATACTGAACATTTACTGTAAACATTAATGAATTTTCGGTATATATTTACTAACATTCATCAATGTCGGTAATTTCTAACTGAAATTTTACTTTGTCCGTGATTCACTGTGTTTTTTGGCAACTTTCGTGAAAACTAAAATTCTTAACCGAAGCAATTGAAAATTCAGTCATATTAACTGAAATTATTAATTCAAGTGTCAATTGGCTGCCACTGTCAATCAAAATATCTGATCTTTTCATTTCGACTAACTGATTTTTTTCAGTTATGGCCTACTTTGCTGAAAACTCAGGTAAACGTACTAAACACACTATTCTTCTTCCGATTGTAAAATTAAATAAATATTAAAGTATCTCGATCGTTAAAATCAATCCTGGGACATCGCGTACGACCGAATTGAAACCAAAATTGACAATCAATTCCGTTCTTATTAAACGCATTGAAACTCGCGTCGGGTAATGAAACGAAACACACACTTGACGTTACATTATTGCATTTTATACCTTTCTACGTGTCGTCGTGCGCTCCAAGTTGGCGCGCTCCGTTACATAAACGTTATCCCTATATGCGTTTGATCGACATCAATCATCCAACTCGATTAATAATCCGATACAAGCGAGACGGCCGTTTGGGTAAACAAAGCGATCACTTTCGCCGGAAGAAGCAATTATTTCGTTTTCATTTGATTTGACGTTAAAAAGTGCACTCTCGTATACGGCTGCTTTAAGGAACAACTAATGGAGAAAGATCACTGAATTGTGTTACGCAATCAATTGTAAAAGTGAAGCTAAATTTGTAAACGCAGGATCGAAGCAGCGATATTTTCCAATAAAGTATTTCTGTTTTTGCCCGACCCAACCATCGCGAAGTAGATATTCTTTTCCAAGTATATATTATCGTTAAAGAATGCATCATTGAGCAAAGTGGATCAAGTTGGCTTAAAATAACCTGCAAATTTGATCAAACCTGGGATTAATGTTTGAGCACTTTTCGGGAGCAAATAACTGTTGAAAACTTAGAAGCAATTATTAATTTACGAACGTTGCGACTGACGGTGCGCGGAAATAGATAAACAATCGAAACTGATGAATGTTTCAATTGTTGCATTACGAAACCTTTGGTGCCGCATTTAAACGCGCTTTATCCGCGCGTTCGCGATCGTAAACAAGCCCGAAATTCTTTGTTTATTTGCTTCGATCGCACTCCGCGAACGCGTTTGTTTATATTAAGTTACAATCTTAATCGCAACGCTGTCGTTGACAGCGTCAAGACGTATCGCGATACCGACCTTTATCGCCGAATCATTTGAATATCGAGGCCACTAAGAGTGCGCGGCGACTTGAAAGTTAAGTAACGCGGCGCGTAAGTGATAAGAGGTGTTTGCAAACACGCGTTTCGATCGAATCAAACGAACGTGTATTTCTATTAAATTATTTCGCGTCAACGTGAATTAATTAAAAATAATTGCGTTACGCTGTACTTGGTATTAAAATTGAAAATTCACTTTGTGCTCAATAAAAGAAAATCAATACAATATTTTGGGGTTTAATAAAGCTGTACTTGAAAATAGAAAATATTTGAACAATTATTTCACGGATTATAACTATATTAATTAATAAATTCATTTAATTAAAACATAATCGAGTTTTATGATTCGAAATGAAAACATGGTCCATGTAATTTTAACGCGGCAATTCGTTTTATTATCGACGATATATTAATATTTCTGCAAACAAGAAAAAAAAAAAGAACACAGTTCGCTTCGCTCTGTATATTGTTTATAAACGTTAATAGAAAAGTTAATTATAGCGCAAATTATACTGATATCAACGATCAGTCGGCTTTGTTTGTGACTGGTAATTTCTGGATGAACGACGAAAGCAATAAGTCTACACTGAGAAAACCATGTGGTCATTATGACCATTTAAGGTGTAACGTTTACCATGTAAGTGGTAACGATTACCATCCAAGTGATAACCCATACCATTTATGTGGTAATCTTTACTACTTAGTTTTTTCAGTGTAGTTTGACGGTGAGAAAGAGACTGGTGATAGATATCAAATATACCAAACGGTAGCTTTATACCACTTGGGGTAGTAAACAAAGAAGTGTATTTTACTGCACCTTCAATAATATAAAGTTATTCGCTTTTTTTTATATATAAATAATATAAATTACTTAACATTCTGTTGACACAATAAAAGTTAAATAATTTAATTAGATAATTAAATAATATTAACTTATTTGAAGTTAATATATATAATAAATATACACGGAAAAAATGTTCACGTTTATTTAACATTTAGAATAATGTTCATACTTTTATTTAGAAATAAGAACTTTATGGTGTTAAAATAACATATATATAAATATGGAATCCAAACGCTTATTAATGTTAAGTCTTAGAAACGGACTTTAATGATTTCGTGAACTGTGTCAAATGTTTTCGCACATTATAACGGTTAAGTTAAGCATTTTAATAAAGAATCAGGAAGAACGTTTTAAATTGTTGATTTCCTTTTAGTTTTGAAAATTTTATTGCATTTCCAATCGTATTATTTATTAATATACATTATTTCTGTAACATAATAATTAATAATAAGTATATCTTTAAAAATTTTCTGTTTAACTCATCATTTTGATATTGATGCAACATGTGAATACTTTTAATTTAAGCCGTAGCCTATACTTTACTGTAAATATAACATTTACAGGTTAACTTT
>JABFQC010005339.1:0-11727 GCA_022817085.1 Psilanteris sp. ZL-2020 | reverse complement strand
GACACAGAACCGCAGCAAGGGAAACGCTCGCTCGCTTATGAAGCGTCGAACAACGGCGAACGCCATGACGTTCTTTTGACCCGCTTGACCCCGTGCGCACTTCTCACCATGCATTATGGCGGCCGTTCGGGGCCCTCGGCCCTTCCTTCATCCTTTCCCCGTTAAAACCCGCGGACCAACCAGATTACGTCCCTCTCTCTCTCTCTCGTTCCACGTTTCTTCTCTTTTCCCTTCCTTTCCCTTTTCTCTTATTTTCTCGGCTCATCTTTTTCCTTTCCGCCTCGCGCTCTTTTCTCCGTCCTTTTTGCCTTCTTTTTGCCTTGTTCTCACCGCATTATCCCACACATAATCGAAGCCACCGCGACGATACCGACTTTCGCTCGCTTATATATATTTATATATATATATATACACGCGCGCGTAGGCTCGCCTTTTATTCGCGTCGGTACACCATCGTACACGCACATAAAATCATTTACGTAACGAAAATACGTGCGAAGACGCGACGCCGCTTTCGGAATTTATTGGCCCTCGTTTTCGGCGGCCGCGTTGACAAGTTTCACTTTTGACTTGCGGAATCGCACAAAAGCAGCACATAAAAGAGCGTTCCCTTGTTCGAACTTAATTAAAAACCCCCGCCACGCAATCCGCTATATGGCGTCTCTTTTATGATCTAATACACTTCCCGGGAACACGGGCCCGAGACGCTCGGCCGAGAGGCGGATTTGGATGAATGGACGCGAGCGTGTTCGGTCGCCTTCATTATCTGATTGTACCTGGTACTTAACACTACGCGCCGGCCGCGGATTAATTTTCACGGATTTGATTACGTTTGTAGGCGCCGCGGTCGCTTAAGACTCTCGGCGCCGGACCTGTTGTTATACTATATATGTATATATATACATATATATATGTGCTGGAATCGGTACTTTTGAATACCCACCATTTTCGGGCGCCCTAATTACGGCCCTATTGATACAAAAAAGTGTGTAAATTTGTCGCGGAGGTACCCCCCCTCCTCTAAAATTCTAACAAACTGACGTGCGATATCGGGGGGCCCCAGTAATGTAGTTAGGTATAAAATATGGGAATGTATTGAAAATCAAAAGTGACATTTGTTAACAATCTATTTTAGGGTGCTATATTTTTCGGTATTCAAAAGCACCGCTCCACGATTTAAACATCTATATATATGTATATTCCAATACCGACCGTACAGTGGTATTAACATATATCGACGATGATGACTCTCGGAACAATGCGCGTTCTGATTCCAACACCGTATTTTACTGGTCTGTCCTCGAAACTGCCGTTTAATCAATTCGTTACTTCGAGGACTGTCCCTGAAACTGCCACCCGCATAAACAATAACATTGTTTAAATAGTAAACAAAATGGCTTCCTGTCCCTAAAACCGCCGTTAGCAAAACTTATACATATACATACCCCCAATTTCGTTTCATTGTTCTACCTCATACGCCATTAATCTCCAACCCGAATTCGCTTCAAGAAAACCCCTTAAGGATATCCGCGCACTAATTTATATTATCCTTTATCCCGTATTTCGACGATGCGATTGCGCGCGCAATTGCGATCAACGTGAATCACGGATCGACGTCACGCCGATCGAATTATCGTCCGGCAAAAATCCGAGCCACTCCTCCCGTATCCCCCCTCTCACGGCAACCGGCCAAATCGTTTCGGGCGCGATCGCCGTTCCGCGGCCGAAAAGGACACTTCGTCCTTCGAACTGGCGCGTTTCCTCCAACGCGATAACGCGCGCGATAAATCCACAGCGCAAGCTCGCCGCCCGGCGACTGCGTGAAATTGAACGTCATTGCATTATCGAGGCGATGAATTATGCATTCGCGGTTGACTTTGGGTGTATTTCATTTGTAACGATGAAACCCGTCATACCCCGCGGTGCTCGGATGAGAAGGGTCCGCCTCCTCGGCTCTAATCCAAATCCGAAACGACCGCTCATTAGTATTGCGCGGGCACATTCACGTGCGCGGTTATTATTTTCTTTCGAATCTCGCATATACCCTTTTGACGCGCAAATTATTCAAGCGCTATGATACGCGTAATATACGATTGAACGGAGCACCGTTGCGATGTTATAATGTAAATTATATATAGACTCGTGCGCGAGCGACTAAAATCGGCCGGCGATCGGCGGATGAACAACCGGCGCGGCGCTTACGTTTTGGCATTAATTGTTTTTTTTTCTTTTTTTTTTGTTATTAACTTTCGATCGACCGATTCGGTTATATGATACGTACAATTTCGTACATAATGGATATATTGATAATTCGGAAACTGCGCAGCGTTACTAGGAATTCGTCCGCGTACGCGTACGGATTCCTCGGCCGAAAACCGTATTTCAGACTTCGGAGTCAAAAGTCTCGAGTGTCTCTTTGACATAAGGGGCATGTGCGTTATGAGTGGCACGTGTCGGGACATATGTCACAATTCAATTTTATTTTGTCGTTTAAGGTATTAACTTTCGTCGGGCGCAAAATCGCGGTCCCGGCGGCGGACGCTTTTTTTGACCGGTTTTTTGTACGTACTTTCATTGAGGATGGGTGTACGAAGTTTCGATGCTAACAAATAACTTTTTGTTATTAATAATCATTTAATATTAGGGATTTTACGCTGTAAAATTACTTGTGACAAATTATTGTTTGTAATACGAACTCGGATTTTTGAGCACAACAAATAATGAAATTGGATATTTTTGACAGAAAATTTTACGTTTTCGACGTAAAAATTTACCGGTTTATCTGAAAATATTACTGTTAAACATAGTAAATTTTACGGTTTTTTGCTCATAAACTGCACGTTCGTATTATAAACAGTAATTCTTCACACGTACAACCGAAAAATAATTACGATCAATGTTAAGACGACCTATTTTATTAACAACAAATTGATTTATTTATTAACTCAATACAAACACAATTCCGTACATTTGACTACAAAAAAGTGTACGAAATCACTGCTCCGATATTACACGCTCGCTTGGCGAGTAATAACACACCCGCAATTAATTGAAAATCCATTTCTGCGCGACAAAAAGAGGGGGAAAAAAAGGCACGCGGCGCAACTATATCAGTTTTTGCGCGCATATTAATGCCGCATGAAATAAAACAGCGTTTAACAGCAGTCAAAACATAAAGCCTTCACGCAACACTATCTAATTACTAAACCATTCTGACCTAAATTGCCAGCGTAACAAAACCGAAAGAAAAAGAAGCGAAACGTCGATGCCGTTACAATGTAAGGAGCCCGAATCCAAGAATTGTTTAACTCGGTGCCCATTTCAATTACATAACACGAAATCATCACAAATGACCGCCGCAGACTAAACACCGTGATACTTTTTCATGTTTCACTTAGCACATCGTTTTCAGCGTCGATCGCGTGTACGTGTGATTAGCTTATCGCCCGGACAGTACGCCGCGTGCATCATTTATTCAGCACATTCGCGTTTATCGCGAATCATCCCAGAAACTTATTTACACGCTGATTATTAATTGCCGGACGATAACGCCGGCCTAGGCGAGACGTTTTCATCCGCGCGACCGACGTAACGCCTCGGCGCACTCTCGCGCGATAGATCGAACGAAACAAACAACGACGGCAAAGATTATGCAGGTATCACGTAGCGCCACGCGCGCCCTGTATCTAGTTACCGGTTTGTCGCCGATCTTAGGCTGTCATTAGATACCGGTATTTTCGTTCGGTCGCCGAAATACCTGGTTGGGAAAATTCGCGAAAAATGCGGGTGTGTGGTATGTGTGTATGTGTGTGTGTGTGTGTGTGGGGGGGGGGTGCTGGGAATCGACTGCGTTTTGTGTCGCTTTTGTACATCGTTGCCGATTTTCCGAGAAGAATAAGGCAAATTGGCTCGGTTTAGAATGGTGCTTTTGGAAAAGTATATATAGTAAGTTTATCTTATCGCGGACATCAGTTTTGGTATCATTGCGATGGAATGGAGATATTATAAGTGAAGTTGTCGCGACTTTTTCGCTTCGTTTCATTCGACTATATAAATAATATGACTGGGATATACTTGAAAATGTGGAAATTAACGAGAATTATTAGTATGTCATAAGTGGTAAAATTGCACATGCACTTGTGGTAATGTATGCAAATTATTAGTTTTTATTTATGAGTTTTAATTTAACGAAGGAGACATTAATTTAATATATAGTAGAGGAATTTTTATAATTTTATATAGTAATTGTTTTAGCATTTTCAAGTACATCCGTCATTATTACTATTTATATACAGTAATTTAGTTTAAATTAACTTTATTGGTGTAAAAGTTAAATTTAAATCAAAGAAATTTAGAACCGTAATTGAAATTAATTTTTTCGTTTCGGAAATTCGAGCAGAAATTCATGTTAATGAATTTCTCAGTGTTAATAATTCATACACTGAGAAAAAAATAAAATAAAAATTACTATTTATATAATAACTTGGGGACAAGTGTGCAAATATAGTGAATTTTATCATATAAAATAGTCGAAAATAGTAATATATTGATTGGATTTACTTTATTTTTGTTATATAAATAACTATATTTGCACACTTGTCCCCAAATTATTATACAAATAGTAACTTTTATTATATTTTTTTTCTCAGTGTATATATTAGATATGCGTTTATATAATTTGAAACAATGTAAATTTTTGTTTTGCTTTTCATATAGCGACTCGGTTTCAACCCGCGGCCAAAGAACGTTGAACCTTCAAAAATATTCCGCAGTCTTGCAATTTTTCGGCTCAACAAATGCAATTATGGTAATTTTTTACTTTTACGATTTCCCGGAATTGTGCAGCCCCGAGTAACACGTACAGACCGTGAATTTTTAAAAAACAATATTAACGAGGCATCCCCGAAGGCAAAAACGCGAATGAAAAATATTCCGTCAACAACATTCACCCGTTTCATTGACAGAACTCTCCACCGAAAAATCAACAACACCTTGCGCACCAATTCTCCAACCTTGAAGTATCGTACAGCGAAATTATTTCCTCAAACAACACCAAGTCGAACTCCATTTGCACTGCCCAATTTTAACACCCCGGACGTAGAATCAAAATGTAAGTTTAATCTTAACATCGACCGGGATTTACGCGCGTCGAACGAACGGGTACCAATTTCAACGCGCGGCTTTGCCCAGCAGGACCAATACAAATGGCCTAATATTGTCCCAGTATTGGCACAAGAGTTGCCAGTACTATAATATAATTGTAAACCGACGTATGCCCATTAATATACCATTGTACTGTTACCAGTATTCTACCAGTACTGGTTTCTAAACTTTTCAGTACAGGTTTTTATTTGGCACCTAATTAAGTAAAAATTGTGTCGAATTTTTACGTGAAAATAACCAGATTTTTCTAAACTCTGACTAGATTTATCCCTAAACAACTATGCAGTGATTAAGTAGCAACGACACGCTCTGTCAGCCTAGATTCTGGCCAGTTTTTAACTATTGTTATAAAAGTAAAATAATATATATATACATGCAATTAATATTATTTTGAGGCTAAGGAGACATCTTGTTTCCTAATAATTAATATAATTTGTGTCATTAATAATTATATCCGGGATTTGAACCCTCATCTCGACTTTAAAGCGTGTACTCTAACCACTGAGCTACTATGACTTGTAGTACACAATGACAAAATAAAATAAAAATGCTTAATACCGCAGTAATTATGTAATAGTACCTAGCCAAAATATACAAAGTAAATCTAGTCTAGTAATCTTATTTCAGAACTATCCAAAATCCAAAAGTTTTTCTAAAAACAAACTACTACAGTTTTCTTACGGCAGTTATTAGGCAATAATTTGATAGATTTATCTAGACTAGTGAATCCATTCAAAATCTGGCTAGAATCTGGTTTAAACTAGGCAAAAACTAGTCTAATTTTTCTTGGGTATTATTGGATTATACTAAATACTCTAGTAGAAATTTGTCTATTAGTATCTCGTGATTTACTAGAGAATTTATATATAAAATTTCTAGTAACTCGCGAGTTATTTGAGAAATTTCTACTTTGGTATATATATAATACAATATGTTACATTTCTGGCTCGAGTCTGGCACTTTACTGGTTATTAATTTTGACCAAGTCTAGTTCAGCTCAGTATTGCTGCTATTTCGGTTGTTAATCGTAGTGTGGACAATACCGGCACAAACCTGGTTGCCATAATCTGGTAACCAGTTCTGTGCCAGAATTAGGCCATTTGTTTAACTCTGACATAGACCTGCTGGGTGCGCCCGCGATCGCGTAAAATCATATTTCCGAACTCGACAATAAACCTGGTTAACCACGCTTTATTTCGAATAACAAAGCCGCCTTTTCCCCCTCGATTTCCCCCCATTCTCCCTCGACAAACGCGTAGATAAATATATGTTATATCCATGTAAACACAAAATCGCAAACAGATAAGGATTGAATTCGTTAAGGTTTGACAGAGAGGGAAAAAACAGAAAGAAACGAAGAATAAAAAGAAGAGGAAAAAAAATGAAGCCGCGGCACCTGATTAAACCACTCAATGTCAACACAAAGCGAGAGCGGATAATGGGCCCCTTTGTGCTTATCGGTTCTTACAGGAGTACCAATTAGCACGCGCAAGAGAAAACTCGGCGCTTCGAAAATGGACGATTCCCTCTCCCAATATCCGGCATTTCGACGCCAAACGCAATTAGCAGTCAAATAACGTTCCATTTGCGATATCCGTAACTTCGTTAACAGTCGCGTAGCCCGAAAGGGCGGAGCGCGCATCGCCGCCCGACGTTGCGGACAGGCCAACAATTTGATCGAACGACCGCGCACCAAATAACGGATCCTGCGAATTCGGTTCACGTCGTTCGGCGTCGATCCCCGAACCAGGCCCACTTAAACCCCGGAACGACCGCTATCGAATCGAGTGCCACCTCCCCAACCCCAAACCGAAACCCGATCGGTTCGCGCAGACGCGCCGCGTCGAAGGACTTAAATTCGGTACCAAATTGCGCCAATTTCTTATTCGTATTATTATATTGTTATATCATTATTATATCATTGGTCCCGCGGCACCGGACGTCTCCTAAGTACGGTTGAATGTTTATCCACCGATAAAACGGCAAAAAACGAGGAAAAAGGCTATTCGTCGATGTATTTCGGCCGGATGAAAGCGGCACGCCGAACGATTATTTGCGCCCGATAATAAATGGCGCAAATAGAAGCGGCGCCGTTTGCCGCGCGGCTGAATTATGAGTTATTTGGAAAACGCGCGCGACACTTTGTTATGACAATCGGGTCGTCAGCTGTACAACCCGAGCGGCCGCTGCGTTTAATAGGCGGTCGACGTTCGATGAGCGAGCGACCGGGATGGCTCCGAAAGGCGCCGACCTTCCACGACAAAAGTCACCGCGCGTTCCCTTTGATAATGCTGCGGTTCGCGCGTTTTTACGACAAACGAGGAGAGACCGAGGGTGGAGCGTTGCCGAAACATTTATTCACGCGCGGACGCGCAACGAGCGGTAAACAATGATGAAAGGACGGCCACCAATGGGCGCTCGCGCGGCGCGCGAACCGCAACCGGAAGCACCCGATTTTCGAGCCGAAAAGACGGTTTCGGTCGCGCCGCCGCGTTGCGAACCGATTTTGACGTCGCGCAAACTCGCGGCGATCGTAATGCAAATGCGATCGATAACTGGTTCCACGCGCCGGAGAAGTCGGCCGAAACGCGCGTCTTAAATTATAGGCGAAAGGGTTTTCGGGAATTTTTAGACACGCCGGACTAGCGATGTTTAATTATAAACGCAATTTGCAAGTTTGATTGCCGGTTGATGACGCAGAACCGATCGGCCGGGCCGGCGCGATTTATGAACGAGGTTTTGCGTTGTGTGCGCCGATAATGATAATAATAACAGGGTTTTGCAGAAGATTTGTTAATGTTGTGCGATCGACTGTATTATAATCTTATTAGCGCGCGGTAATTTGAATTTTTAAATGTCATGCGTGTGCGCGCGCGTGTGTGCGTTACTACAACGGTCGAGTAACAGTGACTGGAATGTTGTAGAAGGAATTCGCGTGTTTCACTAATGTCAGCAGCGTCGAGAATCGCGACTGTGTGGAGTCTGCCGAAATATGTTTATTTATATTATATATATATATATTGAAAATTTGTTTTCAAAATTGTGTATTCGTTATAATAAAATGTATACTCCACTAAAAGGAGTATCTAATATTAAGACTCTTTTAAAGTATTGTGTGAAACTAAGACATACTATACTAAGTGATTCTGAATGAATGTTCCTAATAAAATGTTTGCTTTAATTTAAAGAGTAATTACTGGAATTGTGTAAATAATAGCTAACCATATATAAACATATAAATTGTAATTCAGACATATGAATGAAGTCAAATGTTACACTGCCAAAACAAATGGTATGGTTGTATCTAACTTAATGCACTTACACTTAAAGCAAAACACCGGTATCTTAAATTAAGACAATTTCATGATACTTATTTTTGCGGCGTAGTCGTAACGTAAATCCAGGCTTTCCATATAAAATAAGATTCAAATAGTCTCTCTCCGGATTTTAACACTCGAGCGTCATTGCTAACCCTCTAAACGCGGCCAATTTGAGTGCACATATATATATAACTACCGCACCACTTGCGTACGACCGATTTTTGCAGTGCATTAACTCGTCCTCGTTCGCCATTGCAAACTACCCCAGATCGCTCTCCCGAGTCCCCCCGAACCACCCGAATCAATTAATCCGAACCTCTCCGAGCCGCGGCGAACACCAACCGCTGCCATCGCAGAAAGCAAAGCTTCGGATGCCGAGCACCGCGCGTTCGTTGCGCCGATGATTAATGGTTCGGGTACACGCCGGGACCCCGGACGCCATTGCGCCCGCGATAACACTAATAAATACTCGTTCGCGCGCGCAGCGTTACCTGGGTCATGAGTCGGTCAGCGCCGGTGCCCTCCTCGTCCTTGAAGATGATGTCGGCGTTGTAATTGGGCACCAGGTCGCGGAACCTCTGGTCGTGCCTGGAGACCCGGCCCTCGCTGCGGCCGCTCGCGGGCAGCGTGTTCTCGCTGACGTTCGGCACATGTTGCTTGAATACAAGGGGCGTGAGCTTGCGCAGGATCGGCCGACGACCCGCGCCCCGGCCTGGGCCGCAGGCGGCCACCAGTAAGTTCGCGTTGCTGTCCAGGATGCCCGGCAAGCCGAGCGCGATCAGCAGCACCGCGAGCCTCAGGTAACAGCAGCCGTCGCTCGGCACCAGCGCGCGATGGCGCACCATAATCACGAGCCTCGTGCGACGTCGACCACCGCCTCCGCCTCGGCCCCCGACCCTGCCGCCACTTTGCACCAAAACCTCCTGCTGGCCGCGCGCACTCCCAAACAAACAAAGCAGAGCATCACCCTGCCAAATATCGCACCACCTACTATCCCTTCGCTCTCACGTCCAGCACCACATCAAATCGAACCAAAACAAACCACCGACGGCGCACCTGCACCAGCTGGCCCGCGCGTCACCCGCCGGCCCCCGAGTACCATCACTTTCGTCGCCGCGCCGATCCGATCCGACCGCCGATCGACTGGGTGATTGCCGATCCACGCGCAACTTTGACAGCTTCGGGACTTGGACTTGGACGCTTCACGTGCGATTTCACACGAGCATTTGGCGAACGCTCCTACGCGATCCGGAGGTGGGAAATGCGAGGATGGCTTTAGCGGTTTGCTGGCTGGTCACCGCGGCCGAGCGGGGTCCTCCTTCCTCGTTCGCTCCCCACCCCTCGCTGGACCCAAAGCGCCTCCCCCCTTCGGCCACCCGTACCGCGCCAACCCCCCCGCCCCGGCGCGCTGACGTCACGCCTCGTCTATTGGTCTGGGCGGAGCTCGCCGCGGCCCGACGCAGACAGGTGCACAGGAGGAAGCGAACGCTCGCCGTTGCCGTGGCCGTTGCTGTTGTTGCTCGCGCGTTGCTGCGAGCCTTCCTAGTCGGGCGCATGCTCTGGGGTCCCGCCGGCCTGGGGATTTCTGGGTAGTTTGCGCGCTGACCGCGGCGTTCGACTTATTTCGAAGGGATAGTTTTTGAATGAATATATGCAGGAGTCGTTCGGTTTGGTGCAGCGCGGAGGTTTGGAGGGGCTGGCGGGGATAAAGATGGGTGCCGTGGCGGGGGATAATTTTTGGGTTTCGTGTCGGTGCTGCTTGCAGAAAGCTTCGGCGTTTTGGAGATTATGCCGTGATCGTAGTCTTAAATATTATATGTCTATATTATAGACGACACTTGGCTGGCGGTTTTGGCATAAATTTTAATAATCGGTGATGCCAAGGCCAAATGGTATTTACCTTATTCAGATATTGTTTAATGAAATGGAGTTATAGATAGTTGGAGGATTTTAATCTGGAGGTCGATCACGATTCTTTTTTCAGATTTTTCGCCAAATTAGTAACTGGATCGCTCAAAGTGTACGACCGACTTTAAATCCAGACTATGTTACCATTATACCCCAATTATCCCTATCCATGAAAAAGTTCAATTTTAATTAATAATTGCAAATATTGCTCTTTGGTCCCTTCGATTCAAATCATTCCCTTACTATCGATGGATCCGTTATTAACAAAGTTTTATAAAAACCGTAGAAAACAGATATCAGAATTCTGATTTACTGATGTACTGTGTATAGTCTATTGTTCGTGGATGGTAATGAATGCAAATTTCTAGGATGGATGATGGCTATAGAAATATTTTTAGGTCTACAATTCAGCAATAACCTCAAATTACTCTCACACCTACCATAATAATTTACTACAATCGTTATAGACTATAATTAGAAATTTTATCAACTAACGTCAGTGTATATTCAATGATTTAAATCTAGATATATATTTATCTGTACACCAGTTGTTTATACTTAACCACAAAGATTTAAAACTATATGTATGTGTATATATATATATGGATCTATGTCAAGAATTTCCAAAAGACCGATTTTCCAACCTGCAAATGTATACCTGTATAGTTACAATAAATATAAAAATACTTTTGCAGATTAGGAAATCTGTCTTTTGGAAATTTTGACGTAGACCAATATATATACTATATAAAATTGTGAAATTGTTTTACAGATACAAAAACTGACACACTACTAAAACAAGTACCCAGTAGGACTTTGCCAGAGTAGGACAAATGGTCCGATTATGGCACAGTACTGGTAGCCGGACTATGGCAACCGGGATTGTGCCAGCCTCGGTAATACTCCGGTTAACAACCGAAACAGTACTAGAAGCGTGTGCATCCAGGCTTGTTTTATATTGAAAATATCTTAAATCTTAATATTTTTATCTCATCGATTTTTGCAGCGCATTGATTCGTGGATAAATGGAAAATATATTCTTAATCGGCTATTAAAGTGAGAACTAAATGACGAACGATTGATTTGTATTTACTTAATTTGACATCATAAGAGAAAAATCAGAATATTTACTATTTTTAAAAGTAATACACGGAGAAAAAAGTATAGCGTAAAATTACTATACTTTATGATAAAGCAGTCAAAAATGACAAGTATCTGCAGTTTTCCAGTATATTATATAATTGTTTAACGTTTTATTTGATTAATTTGTCATTCCATATAATAAAATTATTATACGTATGGTAAAAATAATCACAGAGAAATATTATGATATTTT
>JABFQC010005338.1:0-11728 GCA_022817085.1 Psilanteris sp. ZL-2020 | reverse complement strand
GAGTCTGGATTGTAAGGTGATGCGGGGGAATATTTATCCATTATTAAGAATATTTTGAGCCATGCGACAATGAGAAGGGCTCTTAGAATTGTCTTCAATATCATGGATAATGTTGAAGATTTTATCAACGTTTCTTATTGGCTTGTCCAAAAAATGATTAATAAAGTTTCGTTTGCTGGACAAGTTATCGGGCGATGTGGAAGACGATGTTATAATATATGTATTGTTGGTAATATTCGTTATATTATTATTAATGATTTGTTTTAATACGTATTTTTATTTATTTTAGAAATTTTGTTATAAAACTTTCTTAATTCTTTAAACTTTTCTTTCTCTGTTTCATAGTCCCTATCAATTATGGCTTTTAATTCGTCCATCCTTTGACCCTCGTCTTAAATTGGTCTTGATTCTTTTGACCAAGGGTGTTAAGTTGAACACTATTGAAAATACAATGTCAAGATATACAACTCCGATATAAATCTTTTAATTGTGAATATAATCTCAAATAGAAATTTCACAAGTAACTCGCGAGTTACTAGATTTTGTATATACAAATTCTCTAGTAACTCATGAGATACTACACTGATAAAAAAGTTACAGTATAAATTACTATACCATCTGGCATTGGCAGACTAATTCAATAAATATATAGAAAATTCCTATACCATAATGACAACTTTTCTATTTATATAGTAAAATTTGTTATAAAGTATAATAAAACTAGAAGGAATTTTGACATATTTTTGTTATATCATATAATAAATATTGTTTTAATGGTATAGTAATTTATATTATATTTTTTTATCCGTGTAGACAAATTTATATTAGGGATATTTACATATATATATATATATATATATATGTTATTATTATATTTATTATTTGGAAAAGGACAACGTTTATTCCCATCAATTAGAACGATATCTTCGGGTTGAAATGTTTGCAAATTTGCTACTGTTCTACCTTGATATCTTTGCATAACAACTGTGTTTATAATAACTTATAAACTATGTTGATATGCATCAACATGAAGTGAATTTTTATGTACGAATCATAAATTTGAAAAATAAGTATGAGGATATATAAATGAATATAGACATAAATATATATAAATATATTCACATGTAACGATTATTCTTTAAGCTCAATTAATTTTGACTCACTTTTAAGTATTTGTAGTTTAACACTGCAAATGATCTACATCGAAATTGCCCTTGTCGATCAGTAGAGAAGGGTCAGCGCTGCAGTGTTGAACACAAAATGCGCACAAACAAATAACTCAACAGATTTAATAATACAACACAAGTCGAAATGTATTTCAATCTGTGGGAAGTGAGTCTGAATATTAAGACTCACTCGCACTCTATTAAGACTTACTTGCACAAGCGATGAAGATGATGATAAAAAGAGTTTGGTACAGGGATGCTGAGAGTATTTATACTAGTTTTCAACAAAGCGAATCTTCTAGAAGTGAAGAGAGTGAGGGTGAAAAAGACCGTTGGAGATGTTTTTCCTGGAAAATAATTTCCAGAAATTTGCAATACGCGTCACAAGTACTTGCCGTTTTTCCGATTAAGCACTGGAGACGCAATTCCTATTGAAATTACGTCTTCCTGTTTGTCTTTACTTGATTTGTTAAGAGAAGTATCAATTGTTGCCAAAATATAAACACAATATTTAAGCGTCTCTTTGTGTGTGACACCACATGTTTTCCGCTTTTCTTGGCGTACAATAATGCATGGCTTATTGCTTGGCAATAGGCCTATATTGTAACAGTTTATGCACATCAACAGACAATAAGTAATGACAAAAGTAAAAAGTTTAAAAAGAAGAAATTAACAGACACTTTTTTCAGATAAACTAGTGCATTTTTTGGTTTTTACAATAACTTGAAGTTTTTAATTAATTGACTCAAGAAAGAATTTTTTGAAAGAAGAAAACAACGTCTTAATATTTCGACAAGAGTAAGAAAATGCTAATCAAATTTGTCCAGTATTAAATTTGTTGCAATCAAGTACAATTATCTTGATATTATTGCGCAATTGAAAAATAAATAAAATATTTATAAATTTGAAATATATCCGTTTAAAATATAATTAAATTTGTTAGTTGTGAAAGTACGTTATTATTAAGTTAATACATTTGTAATTAATAAGTTATGGATTAAAAATAATGAAAAATTATTATTACTTGTGTTGCAATGTTAATTAAATCTTATAGTTAATGCATGTATAATATAAAAAATGAAATATTCTTCAACGATTATAAATAAACTGAATTAAACATAATTAATATCTAGTTTAAAATGTTATACTTATTGTATAATTATTCATATTTTTATACATGAACTTAATCATTGTATACATTAAATTTGTTATCATTATTTATGGTTTATATATAAATGACAATATTTTAATAAACGACTATTAATTTTACCTCGTAATAATATACTTTTTTTCGCCGACAGAATATTCATTTGTTTCTATTAAGAATGACTAAAAAGTGGATTTTTACATAAAATTAGACGATTTACATAAAAGTATCAAACGATCCAATCAAATAATCTTATTAAAGATTTTTATGAAAATCATCAATTATTATTTCTCACAATATTTCAATCTTTCGAATCTCGATTTTTAAAGTTCGACCACAATTAAAAAAGTACTTTCCTAATCCAATTAAAATAATATATACGATGTTAAATAATATTTAAATTGTAATACTAGATAATCATAAATCCGCGTTGTTGTCACTATTGGTTTGACTTGATAAAACCTTTCTTCTTTCAATCAATATGAATGGATTTAAAATTTTATACTGTTTTTTCTCAAGGTGAACATTTTTCGAAAGTTTTTATCAGTCAAATACCATTTCACGGATAAAAAATATTTCAACGCTCCAAACATTTCGTTGAAATGGTTTTTTTTATTTCAAACAATTTAAATTTTAAATGCAATAAAATAATAAAAACAAGTCCATAAGTTTTTGTTTCATTCCATCCCCTATAAGTCCCCGTGTAATTACAAAATTTTATTGTCATCGTATATCACATTCCTATATCCGATTCGTTATCATAATAATAAAAAACTACTTCAATTAGTCTATTAACCTTGCAGTACAGAATTACGTCAAGGAATTATACACGCGCCATTTGGTATCTTATATATTAAAAGCATACGAGCCGCGTATATGCTACTTTTTACTTCATTGATTGCAAATTTTACATGACGAAGGATCATCACTTCATTTAATCTTCATCAAATTGAAAAACTTTCCATGTTCTATTTAACTCGACCATGCACTGTAACTATATATTTATCGACTAAAGAAATAACACTTACTATATATGCAAAAATACACATTCGCGGTGTTTTGTTATTATTGTTATTATTATTCGTAATAAATTATATTCAGACATCTACTCGACGCCATATTTTTTATGATTACCAATTTAATTACGATTTTGTTCTTGAATTGTCTCGAAGCGATATATTTTCATATGCGATTCCATTTGACAATCAGAAAATCTTGTTTAACTTCTTCTTTAAATATAAATACGTTCAATTAAGCGAAATCTGTCTTAAGCAAACTATTGTTTATGCGCCCACTTAACGCACGTCGGATCTTCGTGTCCGATAAGCACGAGTTACTGGAGTTGTGCATTTATAATGTAACCAATGTTGAAGTACCTGAATTCTGCAGTAAACGCGAAACAAAACGCGATTACGTCTTATTTTATATTATGATATAAATCTGTAGTATGAAATATTTATATTATATTATTATTTATATCGTGTTTCAATTATAAGGCTTCGTCTGATAATATTTAAAATAACTTTATTGATACAAAAAATTATAAAAAGCGATCCTTCCTCCAAATTTCAAAACAAATTTCACCCACAAAATTTAACTTTTTTCAAGATAATATTAAATATATATAAATATATTTATTATTATGCACTTAGATAAAAGTTATACATTATAAAGTACTATACTTATTATAGCTTTATAAGGATATCATGATGAGTATTATGAAAATTACTATACTTTATTTATAGAAATTTGTGTTATAAAATATAGTTAATTCATCTAGAAGATATTGTAATGTATATAAGATATATAATAATTTTAGAAATATTTGGTTCCAAATCCCTGAAATACCATAATGTTATAGTCAATTTTAATATATCATTTTTCTCCGTGTGGTTATCAATTTCAGAATAGACCTCAAAATCCGTAAAATAAAGTTTGAGCGACCTTCACTCCTGTACTATTTTACTATATTTTTTTTCTCAAAATGGCTGTGTATTATATTTATGTATATAAACATTTTTTTAATTAAAAAACATGTTTGTTACACATTATATAATTGTAATCTTATTGATATTTGCCTAAAAATGGGCATAAATATAAAAAAAATGTTCTTACGAGTTTTCCAAATGAAAATGAAGTATAGTAACTTAAATAAAAAAAAAAAAAAACATTGAAAAATAAAGACACATATAACAAAATATAAAAATAAAGATTATAATTAATTAAAGGAATAAATATTTCTATTTTTATCAATGTAACGATCGTATCGATCGATCGAAATGCAAAACAGGAACTGTTAAAAGAAAATACGAATACTTTGCATTTGATTGACAAAACAAAAAGAATTTGTATGAGGTTCAGTTGAAGTATTAAATAAAATTCAAAATTGATATTTAACCAAAATAAGAATAATAATTTTATATGCAGATATATTTCATTATAAAACACATTTTTATGCTGCTTATATATATATACGTGCTTTTATATGTTACGTACATCCACACATATATTTTTATATAAATATTATAGTAAACGCGTAAAAAATAAAATAAAACTTAACATTTATATAACTAAAATATATATGTACATATACTTTTAATTAGTTATATAGATTCGTTGTAATATTTTTCTAAATATATCGTCCTGAAATGGCAATATATTTATTAATAAAAAATCTGTAACCTTAAGCATAACGCTATTAATATGGTTAGTTTGTTTATTAATATCTTCGGATTTTTAATTGTCATAAATAACATATTTTTATACAAGATTTTTAGTTTTAATTAATTTTCAAATACTCTTTGTATTCCAATTAGAGCTCATTTCAACGTACTTTATATAGTAATAGTATATTATGTATCAAGGGAGAAAAACCACATTGCCTTCGGGATGCCATTTAATCCACGAATAATTATAAATCGTTTAATCCTTAGATATTGCACAAATTATATTTCGCAAAAAGCATTTATAATTTACGTTTTAGTTGCATATTTTGCAAAATTAAAACACACGTATTATTCCCTGGGAATTGTTTTATTTGTGAAAAAAGTCTGGATTCAGTCCTAAGGGAATAAAAAGCTTTTTTTCTACCCTACAATTAGGGAAATA
Source organism: Psilanteris sp. ZL-2020 (assembly GCA_022817085.1). Taxonomy (NCBI): domain Eukaryota; kingdom Metazoa; phylum Arthropoda; class Insecta; order Hymenoptera; family Scelionidae; genus Psilanteris; species Psilanteris sp. ZL-2020. Next base: position 6,307 of record JABFQC010005338.1, on the reverse strand, counting down.
AAATTGAAATTTATATGCACGTGTCACGATAATATACGAAGTACATTTTTTCGAGGCTAACAGAAGTATAAACATATAATGATGCTACATTAAAAATTATTCAAGCAATGTTTAATTATATATTTGTATTATTACAATATATATACCATATTGAATTTCGAAATTATATATAAGTATATATATATATATGTTTATTATAAATTATATAAATAAGTTTAGAATTATAACAGCACTTGGAGTAAACTTTAATTTGAAGGTTAATTTGAAAAAAAGTGATAAATTCATTGCTTCCAAATAATTAAAAGGTAGGAGATTTATTAAAAAGAAAAATTATAAATATATTATAGAAAAATATATAAGTGAAAATTTAAATTTAAACGCTAAAAAACACTAGCAATATATTATGAATTTTACAATATTTGCATAGTATTTATGATGGAAGCATAACATAAACAAAAAAAATATAGTAAATTTTGTATTTTTAACCTTCGTATTTTCCCGATAAAATTTAGTACAGTATTTTAATTTCAAGGTTTAAACTTGAATAATTGGTTTTTAATAATTAATATATAATATAAAAACATGCGATGCAATGAAAAATGTATTCTATTTTCTATGAAATTAATTTACTTCGATAATAAATGCAAATTAATTTTATATAAAATGTTACAAGTTATAATTATTGATAGATCAAAATAACTTAAAAAAATTAAAATTAAATAATTAGTACATTATCGTTAATTAAAATTTAATTTTAATAATTACAAAATTAATTACTACAATATTACATTAAAAACTTCGCAAATATAATGAATTCGTGAAATTTCTCTGTATTTATAAAAGTAATCTTGCGTTAATTCAGAAAATATTCGATATAAAAAATTAGATATTACATAATTATATTATTTCTATTGCATCATTATTTATTTCTGTCTTTTCATTTTAAAATTTTCAATACAGATAAAATAAATAAATCAAATAAGTTACAGTAAATGTAAATAGATTAAAGAGTTTTATTATTTAAACAAATATATATATATGTATATTAACAATAATAAAATAGGTTTTGAAACTGCCATCGTTTACACGAAAATATATATTGCAAATATTATTGTTTAAATAATAATAAGCGATGTATTCATTGAAATTATTACGAATTTATTGATTTGTTTATTTAATCAACAGAGCAATATAGTTATATAACGCGTGACGATTATAATAATTTATCAACGATGCTGGATTAGTCGTTAAATACTTTTTTAGCGAGTAAATTGTTTATTGCAAATATTATATGTAATTGATAAAGAATAATTTAGTTAGTAGTAGAGATGTATTAAAATTACATGCATTTGTACTAAATAAACTTCGTTGTACGTTAAATAAATAACGGGGATGAGGGCGGTTCATTTTTTATATAGATGCCATGTTCCATTTATTATTTATGTATCAGACGTATCTGCGAAGATGCAAAGAAGAAAGTGAATAATCAGTGTTTAATTAATATTGAATTTATGTTAAAATTAATTTTAGAATTCGATATAGGATAGATATCCAATTAACAGAAATTTCTACGATATTGTAACCGTACTGAATTAATACAAATGTCAAGATTCAATTAATATTGATGTAATGTGTTTTGTAGCAACTAATGTAATACTTATCATTACTTACATATATATATATATATATATGTATATATTTAGTGTGTATATTTGATTTTATATTTACAGATATTATTATTGTTATTATTATTATTATTATTCTATTGTAATAATGGGATATTAAGAATGTGGTAATGTGAATCTATGCATGCAAAAATATGTTTACTTTATTACATCATAGTTACGATGTAATATTTCATTACTACCCAAGTAGAAATTTCTCAAGTAACTCGTGAGTTACTAGAAATTTTATATACAAAGTCTCTAGTAACTCACGAGATACTAGACAAATTTCTACGAGGGTATTTATTTATATATTCACAATTGTTGAACGATAATTAAAATTTTTTTTGATTATTTTTTATTTGATTGTATTGTATGTATAAGACCAAAAATAGTATTAAAAAGATTAATTAATCGGACGTTAAAAATTACAAAGAAATAATAAAATATATTTTATTTTTATGTATGAATAAAATTAAATTAAAAAAACGTTTTTTGTTAGTTTACTTTTACTGATAATGTGTTAAATTAAAAAATAAATTTATAGTCATAATTTGTTCAATTATATTCATAGTCTACCTATAAATTATAAATTTCCAATTTTGAAACATATAATGCTACTTTTTGAAATAAATAGTTTTTTCATACTCACAAGCACATATTTATATGTATATGTATTAATGTGCTTATACTTATAGAGATAAATTGAAATTAGCTAAAACTGACCAGCAGCTATGTATTACAGCCACGTAAAATATTTTATAAATATGATGTTAATAAAACTTTTTACTGAACCATCATTGAAAATTCATTTGAAATACCGAAATTTAAATGTTTGTAATTTACATGTTTTAAAATTACAAAATATATAAAATGGAATTTTCGTTTAATCAGTGAATCTCTTTTAGGTCCTTTCATTTGTTAATAAATTTTGTAATTGAAAATTATATTTAAAATATGAATTGAAATTTTATAATATTAATAAATGAAATTTGAATTTCTTTTATAAAAAAATGTATGCAAAATTAAAGAATATATTATTATATATTATAAATAAAAGTACGATAATGTTTTATATATTTTTTTAATAATGATAAATTATAATAAACCATGTAGAAAAAAATAAACGGCCCAAACTTAGCCAAGAATTGTCATAGATTTGCATATGTTTGGCAACCAATGTTGGTCAATTTCAATGCCAATTTACTTCGACGCAGCAAATTTGGCCCCCAATCTACGGCTCAAGTATGGACTAAGTTTGGGCCAAGCTTGGATCAAATGAGCTAAACCTAATAAAATTAATAAAAAATTCATTTACATAAACATATACACGGAGAAAAAAGTATTAAAAACTACTCATCAAAATAACAAATATGTGACAGTGATGTTCAATATTGAAATAATACATAAAATATCAGAAATTTTCACAAAAATAAACGTAATTTTTACTACTTTTATATGTATAATTTCAAAATGAAACACTACTGTCACACAATCAATATTTTATGAATAATTTTTATTACTTTTTTTCTCCGTGTACATACATTTTCAACATATCTTATTAATATGTTTCTTTGACAGAATATTATTTATTAAACTTTTAAAGAACGGTCACCTATCCATTTAATGTCTACGATAAACGCTGCTTAACCTCCTCTTTTCGTCCCCTGCTGCTATCTATATCCATGTGGTTGATACATTTAAAGATGTATGTTAATAGTAGCATAGTAGACATTCCGCATAGAAAAAAATAAACGGCCTAAGTTTGGCCCAGAGTTCAGAGGTGAATGATTGGCGAATGTATGGCAACCAATGTTGGTCAATCCTAAAATGAAACGGGCCAAGCTTGGTCCCTTACTTTGGCACAACTTTAACGCTAATTTTGAACTGAAGTTCAAGCTGAAAAAATATATACACAAACCAAACTTATTATGTTAGTTATTATTATGTCAGATTGTTCCCAGCTTGTACCATGCTACACGGAAAAAAATGTACAACATTTACACTAGTAGAAATATGGCTAACGCAGCTATATTTATCCATATACTAGTAAGAATATAGCTAAATCAGCCATACTTCTACTAGTATACGTTCTACATTTTTTTCCGTGTAGTACTGAAGTTTATTAGTTCCGCCTCGGAGATGTTCGGTGGCCGAGTTAAACTGTATTTATATTGAAAGTTTGGCCCAAGCGTGTACCAACCAAACGCCAATATTTGGCTCTTCCTTGGTGATGTTCGGCTGCCGAGTTAAACTTTATTTATTATATACGTCTGGATCAAGCTTATGCCAATTAGTTACCAAAGATTGCCCCAATATTCAACCATTAATGTTAGCCAATATTGAGCCGAGCTTGGCCCGTTCATAAAGATTTACTGATTATTGTTTTTTTTACATGGGAAATTATGTATAAAATAAGATCAAGAGAGACAAAAATATTTAGAGTAACGTAAAATTCCTTGTCAATTTGTCACAAACTATTAGGAATAATCCTGCTATAAGAGTTAAATATTTTTTGAAGTTCATTCACTCTTTTTCTGCAGGATTAAAATTCGTTTTTTGTCTTGTCTGTTCTCGTTTGTGTATAACATCTGTATATTAAGCCGAGGTAATATATATTTATTGTAATTATAATAAACTTCATTACTTTATAATATTTTAGTTATTTATTATTAAATTAACTTTTTATATAATGTACATAATACAAAAATAAAAAAAATGTATTGGTTATAAAGATTTAATATTTAAAAACAAATAATTTCAAATTTTCACATTTTCTAAATACCATTCACATATTTGCAAATTATTATTATTCTGATAAAGCTTTCTGTTTCATAATTATATTTCATTATTGAAAATTATTATAATTATTCAATAGTTAAAATTCAGAAATATGTTAACATTTCAAAAGTTAATTAACAAAAACAATATTAACAAAAGTTAATTTCGAAATTGATTTTTAAAAATACCTTTTATATTAAATAAATAAATTTTATTTTAATTTAATCTATTTCTAAATCAAATGAATGAATGAAAAATGTAATATAGTAATAATGATTTATACACATAAATATTATATTTTTAGTACAAAAGTAATCCTAATATAAATTAATATAAGTATTTTCATCCAAATAATAAAATGTTCAGATTTTAAAAAAATAATTTTGATTCAATTTATTAATATTACCTACCATATTGTTTATAAATAAATAAATATTATACAAATTGTTCAGTATCCAGACATTCATTTCGTCAAATACGTTCAAGACGACAAAAATATGTTTATAGATTTAATGTTTTAATTAAACTACTATTTGTTCAAAAATTAGTTTTTCCATTATATTTTGATGTTAATGTAAATTCAAAATTGTTGATAATAATTATTTATCAATTTAATATTTTCAAAAAGTTTCTCATTCTTATAGCATAATAATATAAAAAGAAAGCATTTAAGTCAATTTTCCAAAAAATATCAAACATGGAATATTCATTTGTTTTTTTTTGGTCAATTTGGTTCACTATTTTGCGAAAAAAAACATGACATTCTGTACTTCAAATACAACTTTAACTTTACGTTTAAGTAATACAACTTTAAGTAATATTTTTTATAAAACCAACTACACTGTAAACATTGTACAGTTTTCCAATTTCATCATTAATTAATTAACAAGATTTTACACGAGTTATTTGTTTCAGATACCGTTGCTTTGAAATTTATATATAATTATTCACGAAGGCAACTTGTTATACGTTTTACAATCGAAATCAAAGCTTCAACGATTTCCTTAAAATAATGTTTTGGGTGGCTTCACCAATTAATGTATTAACACACTGCCGAACAAGATTCTATAATACCCTTCTTTATTCCGTTATCACTTAACCTAGATGATCCTTATGTATTGATCCAAAACTTAGAACTGTAGTGTGTGCAAAGGGACCTACAATCATGGTTCTTATCAGGTGATCGATATTACGAAGTATATAATCAGATTCTTCATTGAAAAAATATTACGAAGATATAATTATTAACAAACCTTAAAACATTCGTTATTTCAAAACAAATTGCAATTCGCGTGTTCAAAGAACACAAAACAATATTAATAAATTATTTTCAATTTATTTTCTTTTTTTCTAATTAATTTTTTGTTACTTATTTATTGCTTAGAAACGAATATTGCGATCTATAGAAAGTAAAATTTGTTGAAAGAACTTTTAAATAATAAATTGCCTCATTTTGCAAAGATTACGATATTTTATTGAATTTATCGAGAACATTATTAATAAGTAAAAATAAACATAATAATTATTATGCAAATGGAGTAAAAGTTAAATTAAAAATTACTCCGCTAATCAGATTAATTCTTATTGAATCTAATTAAATTTTTTTCATAGAATAAGAAATGATTTGTCTTACTAAATTAAATTCTATAACGTTTTTCATTGTGATTATGTATTGCATTGATTTTTATTGGCCCGATAGAAAAGATCCGAAAAGTTTTTCGAAATGACAAAAATATAAGAAATTAATTACTTTTCTTAAACTTTATCACTCTCAGGTACAATATTTTGCCGCGCTGAAAATTTATATTGTTCGGTTCTGTGAGTTTAATAGTCAGTGTTGTTTGTAAATTTTCATACCATTC
>JABFQC010005337.1:0-11729 GCA_022817085.1 Psilanteris sp. ZL-2020 | reverse complement strand
CATAGCACATTCGGTGTTATCACTCCAGGGTTGGGCCGGAGAAAAATGGTACTGACTAACAGTACTGTCAGATCTGGCATTGGTACTGAGACAACATTGTGCCATGTGGAATTTTCCACTTGGGATAATTTTTAATACTTTTTTTCTTTCCGTGTACAAAAAAAATACAGTTCTTGTTAATATATTCATCTATTATCGCAACTATAAAATATGGTTAATATTGAAACTAACAGACATTTACAGTTGATAGAACTGAAATTTCATTTTCATAAACCAAATGAAATCTGTTGTGTCAATTTCGTTTGTTTCAACCGTACAGTTTTTCTCTCAGTGTAGTATATTTGACTCTGAAATATCATGTGACACAAGTTATATTTATTTAATCAATTCTATTTGTATCGACTCAAAAGTTAAGTTGCCTAATGAATTTGCATGAAGTTTATTGGGTTTCATCTAAAAAGCTTATTAAAAATATATATACTTAGTCTTAAAAAAAAAATACTATTCTGTAATTAATATCTTACATTTCACAAGGTTAATTGGTACTGAAGGTTAAACATAAACGGTTGGTATAATTGGCTATTAATTAGTATAATAACCAATTATTAAATAAAAAAAAATTACATTATTACTTATCGGTTTCTTAAAACCGTTGCGAGCTTCTATTTGGAAAAATATACAAAAATCTGAAAATCCTATTCGGTTTAAAAAGAATGTCTACAATCAAGTGCCTCGGAAAATTGCTTTTTCCGCAATTCAAGGAATGGTTTGATGAAGATATCTGGATAAGAATTAATAGATTGCAGGATTCAAGAACCCTTGTTCCTTATTTTTAGCAGCATCAGCACATCAATATTCATATTTGTGAAGTCTCTTGGTACCGCTGGTGCGTCATAATTTTGACTAACGCGGAAACTCGCGTACCATCGAGTGGGATAAGCCACGCTGTATTGCGTTCTGTGAAATTTTTGTAAGCACTCGAGCGCGACCCGTACAAACATGCTTCTCTGTTTTGAGTACGCAACATTGTTCCTTCTCTTTTCATCTTGTTGGCCCTTCAACCGCGGCTAAAAAAATGCTAAGCCGTCAGAAAGGGAATGAACAACCGCAACTATTTTCAACCGACTGATTGAGTGATTGATTAATTTCAACAAGCGACATTATAAGAATTAATCAGAGCAAAATGTCGAAATAACTCGAATATTTAGGAATTACTCGATGTTACGTTTCAAATTCATCGCGAACAGACGAATAAATAGATAATTTCAGGTCGTTCGATTGTATCATACAAAGGTGAATGTTTTTTGAAGCGTGAAATGTAAAGTTAAAGGTTTTTTAAAGTTAAAACCAACGATTTTTATATTAAAGTAATCGAATAATTAACGTTTATAAATGAGATCAGACGTCGTTGAAAATAACTATATTATGTTCTTTTAGACAATTTACTGCGTTTCAACGTAATATTACACTCAATAATATTACGAATTTGACCAAACTAGATAATTAAAGGAGGAATGGTGAGCAAAAATGTAAATAAACATTAGACAATATCATGGTATTTACCAATTATTTGGTAATATTGGACATATTTTTAGAATTTGCTAACATAATTATTATCATATTATTAACATTTTTGCCTATTTTTCCTACTTTTATTATCTAGTTTGGTCAAATTTGTAAGATTATTCTTTTCAGTGTACAAAAATTAAAGTTTACTCGTATTATAGTAGTAAGCCATGTATATAGTACAACCAAATCGTTTCGTTTCGTAAATTGAAATTTCCTCAAAGGCAATAAGGATCAAATACGCGTATTTCCTGAACGATGGAAAATTGAATAGCCTACTGGATACAGTTCGAATAACTCGTAAAGTTCCGATTAGCTGTCAATGGCGAAAAGTTTGATCTCGAGTGTTATTAAATCAACGTTCGTGATTTTTCGGTCGAGTAAAACGAATCAAGTATATTTTGTAATGTAATAATAATAAAAGAATTATTTACTGAAAAGGACTGTCAGTGTTCTTCTTTTTGGTGTTGATCGCAGTTGCGATTTAATGCAGAAAGAAGGTTGAAACTTAAAAATAACTGGCATAACATGTGTTGAGGCCACTAGAGACAAGAAGTGCCAGATTCTCGGAGTTTGTTAGTGGAGGCCTGTTGCATCTTTGCGTTTGCCTCAGGCCACGTTAAAAAATTGCAGAGATCTCGAGATGATCGTATGAAAAATCAGTTTACCATTTTGCTTGCAGTGGTCTGAAGTGAAGAAGTATGTTTTCAGAAATGGATGTTGTAAAGACTTTATAAAGAGCATTCGTTTAATCGTAAGGCAATTTTAAGTGTAGGGTATTATGAAAAATATATATATAATACATTCAGAAAGAAATTACCAAATTTGCCAGTATTTTTACTTAGAAATATTACATCTAAACAAAAAAAAAAATTCCATGGTTTTTCGCTGAAAAGTCCAATCTCGTATTATAAATAGTAAATTTTAATATATAATTTTTCTCAGTGTATAGTCTGTGTACATGCTAAATAATGTCTACACCCCTGTCAATTGATTTACATAAATTTGTTACAAAAATTACATAACCTTCAAACTAACTGCATCAATGTCAAACGCCTGAATCGTGCTCCTCGAACGACGTACACCCATCCAGCACCGTTTCCTGCAACATAATTAACTCGGCTTATTTGATTGCGTCACTCCTTTATCGAATCAAGGTTGTGTCATTCGTTTTTAGAAGCATCGATTTGTACTTTTCAATTGACTGAACGAATCCTCACGTTCCATCCCACGGATAATGGCATAATTGGATTAAAATACCTTGGGTTTTTCGCTTAGCCAAAATAACGCGCCGAATCGAGCTTTATCGACTCATCCTCGAAAAAGGCCCGTTCATTGAGGTCGTCGGGCCATTCAGCAACTCGGCCTAATGTTTGTGTTCGCGGGCGTCGATTCGGCTCCATTCAAGCCGCTGGACATTGAGTCTGTCATGCGTCCATTATGCGATCCATACTTCCAGATCCGCGGGAGTGCTCGGAATCTATCGGACGCCGAACAAAAAGCGAGCGGCAAAGAGCGCAGGACGATTGAAACGAAGAAACGGTTTCGATCGGGACGCGTCGACTTTCGCACCTGGGACCCTTTTGGGCGTGACGCCAGATATTATCGCACGAAAAAATACACAAGTGTGTAATTACAGTCAAAGCGTTGGCTTTGTTCGCGGACAAAGCGGGTGCCCGTGTTTGGCGAGTCGTTACACTTTGAATTGACTCGCGCGTCGCGAAAAATCGTTAGAGCGTCGTTTAGTTAACGAGGCATGAGAAAAAGGCCAAGTGGAAATCACATTATGACTCGGAGAATTAAAAAATCACGATTCGTGACTGTCGAGAAATTGGGATACAGATAATTCCGTCGCTTAAGCCCGCCGGGCATTATGGGTACGCGCTGTCTACGAATAGGGCTAATCGCGCGGACAAGTCCTGTAACTGTTGTCGCGTCGCATTTTACCCTAACTGGATATAACGAGATCACGGTGACGTGATCCGAGTCTGTTCAGACGTGCGCGGACCAAAATTTGACATGATAAATTAGGCCAATCGGTGCGACGAAGCCCGTTTATTATATCGCACGCTGTGCCTTTAGTTGCTTCCGGATACCAGATTACGAAATTCTTTGGTCATTTGATGCGCGCGTCGCAGTGATTTGACAAGCGGAGAAACCTAAAGAGCCGGGTATAATTCGGGTTTATGGTTAGCGTTATAAGTGCGGCAATTACCGACTGGTGTCAGTTCAGTTTGGATAATGACGGAAGTAACTGTTTTCTTTTTTTGATAACGTAAATCGAGACTAAATATTTTATTCCTATCGTTCGCGTGTTCGTAACGGTTGGTACGACTGCACGGAAAGAAACATTGTATTAAAAATTACTAGCAAAATATTAAATGAGCGACAGTAGTGTTCTGGTTTTAAATTATATTTCAAAATTAGTAACTATTGCACATATTTTAGTCAAAATTGCTCACATTTTAGTAAAAAATTACTAATATTTTACTAAAAATTACGAACATTTTAGTTAAAATTGCTGAAGTTTCATGTATTATTTCAAAATACCACACTTCTGTCACACAATTGATATTTTATGAGTAATTTTTAATACTTTTTTTCTTTCTGTGTGTTAAAAAAAAACAGAAACCGATGGTAGAAATGAAAAATTGTCTTAACAATAAGTGACTGATGTATTATCAAGGAAACGAAATGAAAAGTTTTAAACAAACAACTTATTAACTCGTTTTATTTATTAAGACCGTTATCAGTCTTGTGCACTAACGAAGACAATAATCATTTCATAAATACGCTTTAGCTTTATTGACGATATCCTTTTGCCGTTAAAACCTAAACTGCCGTTTTCGTGGTGCTTCGAACGAAGCCGTGATTAACCGTTAAAACGGCCATAATTAAATCGCCCGAGTATTATTTTCTAATGACAATAATAATCGTCGCATGACTTGGATAACGAATCGCAATTTTAAACCTCAAAGACTTCTAGGCTTGTGGAAAATACACCGAGAAGAATATCAACAAAAGTGTCGTGACAATGTAAGACGCGCTGTTTGAGGTTTCGTCGTCTTTGTAGATTGCCATAATCTCTCAAATATCTCGTTCTCAAAGATCACCTAGAACATCATTATAAAACTTGATAAGTAAGGCGAAGACGCAAAGAAGGAGCGCGGTGCGGCGTTGTCTTGGTTGCTGGAACTTTAATATTTAACGAGGTGACGCTCCGCGAGCCGATACCTCACGTTGCAAAGAAGAAACTCACATTATTTAATTTCTTTTGAAATCATATTCCGTCAGCCATTAACGCTCTCGTTGTTCAAACTTTGAAATTACGCCCCTGCGATAGCGTTACACATAAATCCGACAAAAAGATATTCTTTTTGGTTGTCAGTTTGTCCAAATTTTCTTCACGGAGACGTTCTTTTAACGGATTTAGGATGGTATTTATGCGAGGTGTACGAGAATTTGCTTAAAATAAACAAATAAAAAGAAAAAAAAATCGAGCGGCATTTAAGTTCTTGGCGCGTTAGCTAAAGCTTAATTAGCTGCGTAAGCGATAAACTTAATTTATCACTGAGTGAAAATTTTGCTGTAAAATGTGATGGGGCATTATATTTGTGAAAGTGCACTTAAGTCTTCCTTCAAATTTTCGTCATTAAAATTGAATTTCATTTGCATTTCATACAGGTTTCTTGCAGTCAACTTACCCTGTGGAATAGCAACCCGACACACTTTCTACAAGTTGTGCTATGTAATGAAGTGGATGCGAAAGGCCACTTCAATAAGGCTTCGTTCGTATTTTTACTTACAAAACTTACTGTTTATGATTGAGTATTAGAAATTGCATCAAAAATCGTGAAAATCAATAAACTAAACCGCGTACTTATAAATATTCGCGTGTAAAATAATTTAATTATTACGAAATTATTCGCTTGAATCAATAATAATTATGTTCCGAAAAAGTTCATTATCGTGAACTTGAAAGAAATTTCATTTGAACTTTAAATTATTAATTAATTACTTATTTATACAAAAAAAAAAAAAAAACATTTACACGTCTTAAAGAAAGCAAAAGAACAACATTTGTGCCGAAAGTGAATTCAAATTTTGTTAATTAATTTAATTTGAAATTACAGTTCTGACTTAAATAAACAGAAGGCAGCACTTACGCTGCTATTGATCAATAAACTGCTGCCATCTTACGCACGTCAACGACACTGCATTAGGCGAATTTCCCAACGAAAGCTCGTTTGAAAATTAAAACTTTGAAAATTAAACGCAATAACTCGAAATACTTTCCGCGTATCTGATTATTAACGCGTTGCTTGAAAAAAACCCTACTTTTCATTGTGAAATCTCATTACAAACTGTCAGCTCGCTAAAAGTACATTCAAATTATATTTCGTTACGTTTTTATACCAGTTATAATCGTACGATTTCAGTATAATTTTGGACTGAAAAAATTAGCGGCGCAATTATAATTTGCTTCTGCGTTTTGATCGTTCGACTGCGAGCAACTACTGTTTTTAATAAGAATAAAAATCAAATTGACGTTACAAAGGTTCGTAGCTCCTAGAAATAACGAATCCGTGCCGTTACATCCGGTGCTTAGTCCGACACAAAGATTCGATTGAGATGTTACAATCAAAAAGTTTCATCGAGTGAATCTGGTGGCGCCGCGCGAAAAGCACTACGAAAATCGTGAGAGATGGTCGAGGGACTTGAACGATGTCCAAGTGGAGATTATAAGAAAGACTACCAGTTAGGAGTGATGACTCGATAAAATTTTTGAAAGGTAAGAATTATCCTGTCTTGACTTTGATGAGCCTTGGGTGGTCCTCGCGAATCTCGTTGCCGTTGGGAAAAGAATCAAAAGCTGCTTCGTGCAATAATAATTGTCGTATTTCTGTATCTGGTATCAAAGGACGTGAGTCATTATCTTTTTAATTCGTCTACTATGAGTGCGCGTTCTTTTTATCCTTCTTGTTTTGTTCTTTCTTTTTTCTTCGTTGGCCGTTCTGTTTAAAAGTAACGGGCTACTTAATTTCAGTTCGAGTTTTTGTAATGTCAAGGATACCGGAAAAGATACGCGTGAAACTTAACGTCTAGCGATTTTTGTTGCAACAACAACAAGAAAATTCGTTGTTTGAACGGTTCTTTTATGTTTCATTAAGTCTTTATTACTGGATGTTGTTTTGATTAATAAAAATAACTTCTACTCATTCGTACACGAATTATTAATAATTTATTATTAATAAAAAAGAAAAATGTTATATCGTTTGTTAACGTCTGTTATTTTATATATAATTTATTATATTGTGTATAACCATAGACTAAAGGTTAGTTCTTCTATAATAATTAATAATATTCTATAATTTCACTAAATTTGAATTAGTAATCATCTTATTTCTTGTTTTTGATTTAAATAAACATTATATTGTCATATTTCTGATGAAGGCTTACAACATTTTGGCCGAAACGTTAATAAAAATTTATTAAATACAAATTTTTGTTTTATTTTGTCTGTTATAAAAACTTGGTCGTGAGAAAATATAATAAAAAAGAAAAACATTTTGAAATTTTAAAATTTGGTGTTCAAAATTCGGAAAATCATTGTCATTGACTTATTATCCGAAAACACGAAAGGAAATGTATTGAAGGAATTTAAAGAGCGCATCATTTTTGTGCGATCGAGCCTACCAATATCAAAGTTGGCGAAATACACGGGAAACGACTCATTTTATCGAATTCCTCATCTGGATAATATTACAAGATATTTGTATATAATCCAAGCTTTGTGGACGGATACTTAGGATTAATCAAGAACGGCGTAATTGAATTTAACGTTCGAGTTGAGTGTCTTTGCTTTGAAGAGGGATATAAAGAGCGCATTCAAAAAGAAACGGGAAATTCCTGGAGATTCTGTAAGGAGATACGTATGAGCGTAGGCGTGTAATTAGGAAAAGTCGTGGATTAACAATTTTGCAAGACTCGGCGAAAACGCCGCCGGAAAAGAGGATTGCATGAATGCTAGCCGAAACGAATGGCTCCTTGGGTCTGTGTCGTCGCCCATCCGAAGATTGCAAAGTTTATCAATATTCATAGCAAGGTCGGGCTTTCGTTTATAACCGCGACGAAATTAATTCGACGAGATGCGCCGCGCGTATCGTCCCGCTGCATTCAAATTGTACCGAATTACGTTACAACCTACCAAAGCATAAATTGTCAACGTTTACTGAATTTAATCTATTTATTTGTTTCGCACAGTTTTCGTCCAGTGGTTCGTTCACTGAATATTATTTTGTCGGATTATAATTTTGTTACTTCATTTCCTGATTTTATTCTTAGTCATAATTAATCGCTTTCGGAATTATTATTATTATTTAAATCGTCGCCGCAGTTTAGGTGGAACGCGGTGCATCAATTTGTCGCGCAGCCTTTAAATATCAAATTATCGTTATAGTAATAAAGTTGATTGCCTTTATTCTAATCTATTATCAATCAAATTAAGACGACTTTTTTTTAATGCAATTAAATAGTAAAAAAGACAAGAAAACATTTATACATGTTTTTAGTTTACACTGAGAAAAATCAAACATGAAAAATTACTATTTATAATACGATCTTGGACTTTTAAGTGACAAATCATAAAATTTGGTCTCTTTAACAGAAAAATTTACGTTTTTACGTAGAAATTTCCTGCTTTATTTGAAAATATTACTGCTATACATAGTAAATTCCACGTTTTTTCGCTTAAAAGTCAATGCTCGTATTATCAGTAGTAAATTTTCATATATAATTTTTCTCAGTGTAACTTAATTTATTGTGTAAGAAGTCATTATTATTAGGAACAAATACTTTTAATAGGATTTAGTAAAACGAAAAAATCTTATAAATTAATATATATTAATTTTTTTACAAAGCGTCGAATTTAAAATATATTCAAAGGAAAATATTGCGAATGGTTTACTTTCCTTTACGTTATTTAATAATAATTTTTTTATTTGTCATAATTTTAATTTATAAGTTCAACTCATGAACTTTTTACTATCTTATATGGATTATTCTTTAAAATTGTTCAACAATCAATAATCGAGTTCACATTGTATTTTATATTAATTTATTAAAGGAATTTGCATTATTTTTCCTTAAAGAGAGAATGTTTTTTGATTAAGTTCATTAAGTAGGTATAACTGCATTAAGGTTTGTATATTACTAATATGTATATTTTATATATAATTGAGTACTTCTTACTTAGTGTATGAGTAAGTCTGTTTCTTTTCAACACTTTAAGACTTGAACTGAACCTCCAAAAAATGAATGGAAACTTGAAACGGGAATAATGCAATAATCATAATTATTGACAAACTCAGTCTGAGAATAGAAATTGTTACAATTTATATCAAATTTGCGAAGACCGTTACACATACCATTATTATCCACGTATTCTATTTCGTAGCCTTTTGGACGAATTGTCGATCGACCATGATATTCTGCAAATATATATTTTAATAATCTGTAACAAATTTATAATAATATTTCCAGCTAGAATAACATTTTTGTTGAAATAGTTTAAAAAATAAAAAGTTTGTACAGCAGTTTTCTATAATTGTATTGTTTTTTTTAAAAAAAAACAACAATAGTTTATACAAATATACTAAATAAATCACAGAATCGGTGTTATTAAAGTTGTAATAAACAAAAAAAAATTAAAATTGTCCTTTACCAATATTAAATGCATATACTTCTTAACATCACCTTAAAATAATTGCAAATATAATCTTTTCATAATTGTAAACATTATAATTGTATGACTGTAATTATTATATAAAATTCATTCAAGCAGTATAAACTACAGAATTAACATTCGATGATTTTTAAAACCACACTCAGAAAAATTAAACTTAGAAAAGTGCTGTTTAAAACACTAATTTGGCGACATTAAAACAAATCCTTAAAAATTACTGTTTATAATAGCATGATAATAAAAAATAGAAGGACAATTTGGTATGAAAAACTGTATTTCTACAAGGAAAAACAGTAATTTTTAGGTTTTTACTTTAATGTCTCCAAATTAGTATTATAAACAGCAATTTTCTACGTTTAATTTTTCTGAGTGCAATATACAGTAATTATACAATAATAATATTTGTAATAAAAAAAGGTATTCGTTTAAACAAAATTGAATTAAATTTTAGGTTTAATTATTTCTTAATCATAAAATTCACTTAAATGTTACACTTACCGTCACTATAGCGAAACGACATTTTATTGTAGTTATTCTTATTGTATTCATGAAATTCGTCAATAGAATATATAATAGTATTCATTCCAGACCCTACCGTTTCATCACACATTCTTACACAACCTTCATTGCAAATTGTATGTTCTTCGCAAATATTTATAACAACTTCATTGTCAAAAGTAATGCTTGGATCTATACAAAACTTATTTACGTTCTTTTTATCATAAAGGTTAATAGAGAATTTTGATTTCGGTCGGTTTTCGAACTGAAATTAAAAAGCACGAGCTAATGAATTAACTTATTTCAGAATTTCATTAGTACAATCACGTAAATAAAGTTTTGAAATAAATATATAATATTATTATATGGTTATAATCACAATGAGTAAATCGTCCACGAATGCAAGATGTACTACATTTGTCAAAAACGTAACTTTTCTTCCACCACTACATTGCAAATCCTTCATGTATATAAATATTGATGCATCCACGAACGAAACTTATGTCTATTATGTTGTCCATATTTACATGTACCAGTTTTTAAATCGAAATAAGAATGATCATCACATCATCCCGCAAAAATCTGAGAAATAATCTTTAGTTATATCGTTGTAAATAAAACTAAAATAAGAAATAAGTATAAGTATTTATTACTACGGTTTTGATAGTAATTTTGAACCATTTATCATAGTTATTATTGGTAGTATTAATCTTGTATATATGTGTATATATAAAATGTCATAACATGGATAATTTTTCTTACTATTGATTTTATTTTAATTTAAGTTAATAAGAATAATTTAAAATTATAAAACATTCATGCATTGACTACTTTCGTTTAATAATAGTAAAAAATTATTTTCTACAAAGTGTGTTGGCAAAAAAATTATACTTTACTACATATTCATATCTTAATAACATACAAGTATACATATAGAAAAAGTTATATGAAAAAAAATATATATGAAAAAGGTGTTAATAAACGTACAGGATAATGTGAACGATCAATCTTTGGTAACGAAAAATAACATTTTAAAATATATATTATAAATAAAATGATTATCCATTTTAGAATCATATTAAATATATTGTTTAAACAAACACTAATTTTTAACCTTAATTTCTGAAAAAGAATATTTTCTTTATTTACTATTACACGATGTTTGCATTCGCTTGTGAGAAAACATAGTACAACAACACTCTTATATTTATATTTTTTCTGCATTTTATTCTTATGTTTTTAAATAAAAATATTAACCATAACAAAATAAATATTTATAACATCGATTTTCAAATAACACAAAAATTATGCTATTTTTTCAAATACATATATGTAAAATAGTGTTCAATTTCAATATAAAATATATTGTTCGAGCGAGTAATAAATTACTAATTCAAAAATAGTAATTTCTAAATACTTTGCATCACAACAAATATGAGGCTTGTATAGCTCTTAATACAAAAATAAAGTTAATTTTTATAATGTGCTGTGTTTCTTATTTAATATAGTAATTTTTCTTACAGAAATTGAAAAAAATTAATAAGTTCATATTTTGTGATGTTTTACCATTATATCTACACTTCACTATAATAGTACAATTTTTAACCGAATAATTTTCTTCGTGTATAAGATTTGTAATTTTTATTATTTTGTTGTGGGCATACAATATTTGACATAAATTTAGTATTGCATTCTCATGCTCTAAATAAAATATATTTTGTAAATTACATGTCTCATCTTGATCATGGTAATTTCGGTTTTCAAATGATATTATTATAATAAAATATATTTATCTTTTAATAATTTAAAGTAATAAAGTATGAATATTTATTTTTATGCAGTAAATAATTTAGAAAAAAATTTAAAAAATTAAGCAAGTTAATCAATGAAGAAGAATTAAGTTCATTAAAATGTATAATTG
>JABFQC010005336.1:0-11730 GCA_022817085.1 Psilanteris sp. ZL-2020 | reverse complement strand
TCATTGGGCTATGCTTGGCACATTATCGGGTCGATAGAAAAATAATCTATCGGCAAACAATGTTTTTAGATTATGAGTCAATGATTGGGCCATGCTTGGCACATGATTGATGCCCGATAATCAATTATCTGAATGAATCTGAATGAAACGATATTACATTGAAAGGCTAATTGGCACGAAGCAAAAGTAGATCTCGAGTTGAAAATTTGAATTTTATTTGCGACATTAAGCGAGCAGCCAACCAAGTCCAGCACAATTCTAGGCGAGAACAAACGCGATGTAAGAATTCAGAAGTTTAGCGGAGAGTTAAAAATGAGTAGTTTAAAAGGACTGGAACTTTATTTTGGCCACTGCGTTATATTGCGTTGGCCGAGTAAAAGTTTATGAGCGTCAAATCGAGCAATTAGTTTCAGCGCTCTCGAACAATTAATTGAACGTTGGAAGCCAAAGAAATGTTAAGACCGGATGCCCAGGAATCGTGAAATCTACTTAGAAGTTCGGTGGAGATGTGTATGTGCGCCGAGCACGTTCGCTCGGATTGAAATAATATTTCGCTGAATTGGCAGAACAGGCGCACACAGCAATTATCGGGAGCGAGCTTTGCGGGCCGAATTTTGCACGGCGTGTGAAATAGTGCGCGGCAGTATATCGTATTTCAAAATTCCTATTTAGCATAAATATCCGGCGGCTCGGGCGAGTCGGCAAAGTGGATTGGCGCGGGCCAAAGAAGGTGGCCGAGTTAATGGCGCAGTCCTCGCCTCTGAAATATAGCACTTGTGTATCGAGCTCCCAGTCTGCACAGACACAAACACACAACTCCTTTGCGCTATTTCGTCGTCGTTCGACCAAATGCTCTATCACTCTATATCGCGCTTCCGCTAAACTTTACCGCAAACTCGGCCGCGGAGAAACTGCCCGGGGAAACTATAAATTGCAAAATTCGCTCGCGAGTTTAGATTGAACGTGGCTAAGGGCAAAAGAGTGGTGATGCGAAGCGCCTATGCTTACCTGTACAAACAAATGCAAATTGAATTAATTCGAAACGGATTGCCGGTCATATCGTTCGCATTACAATTGTTTCAACATAACCGGCGCGAGTTTTATTCGCGAATATATTCGCTATCGATTTTATATCCGAGGCGTATCAAAAATAATATTCACGACGATAATCTGTACATAATGTGGTACGATTATTATTTAATTAATAAATTGTTGTAGCGCGCATTTGTAACAGGCGTGCGCGACGAATAGCTTTTCATCTTTGTTAAATTTTGCTATATATATCTGTGTCAGTGATACAATTACGTTCATCAAAGCACATTCTGAAATATATATTACTTTAATTGTACACTTTTACAATGCGAACATTTTTCGGGGAAATTGCTCTGATTGATGGTTAATCAGAAAAAACTGAAGATTAAACTTCTTAATAAAATCAATATCTAACTTTTATATATATATATATATAGTTAAAAACATTATCTACAAAGTTATGAATGTTTCTTAAGAAAGCAATATACGTACTGCAAACTTTTTGTTTTTTATTCTTTTTATATCAATTTCTATTGAAGTTCACTTGGGCGTTAAAAATGTGCGCAGAAGGATGCAGTAGAATTTGATTTTGTCTAATCAAATGTATAAATTGAGTATTATGAAAAAGAAGACCCTTACAAATTCTAAACACACTCATGTGTGTCTGTATTTATCACACGTTATATAAAAATACGCAAGGTTAATATTCATATATTAATTATTTATTATTTATGAATAAAGATTTTTTGAAACATCAAATTAAGTTAATATATTACTTAAGATTATTTTAACAAATTTAATTATATTTTATGAATAAATAAGGCTTTTAAATATATTTATAAATAATTTATAATTTAATATAAATCATTCATGAAGACAAAATTCTGACCACTTTAATGATAAAATATATACCTACAATTGCTTGTTGTTTATGACATATATTATAAGAATGTTATAATAACTTTTTTAATAATTCTCTCTTACAACCGTAATTTTTAATGCACCATAGTAAAATAAGTACTGTACAATATAAACATCTGCCATCAATTGTAAATTTTAAATGTACTAAGTTTATGATCATTTCTATTTAATCCTCCAAGCATGATAATTTAAAAGTACATTTCTTGATTTTGCTTCAAAGCAAATATATTTTTGCAACATTGTGCGTCATTAGTACAATAAATATTTACCGACTTGGATTTTAATTTTAGTTATGGAATAAAATCTTGCTTGTTTCATATTTCTCCTTTCATTTCCAACTGAATAGAGTACATGATAGTGCTAAGAGTTTTGCTCTGAATAACGTGCGTAGTCGACCAGTCATTCTGACTAAGTTCTTTCTATTCAAACGTTACTTTGCGCAATAACTTTTGATTAATACTATTGTAAATCAGAATATTCTTATATACTTTGTTCAAATAAAAGTGAAATTAAGTTTTATCATTAAATAATATATTTAAATAGGTATTTATCATACTCATATTGAGAATCATAGTTAGTAATACAGCTTCAATTTGAATTCCATGTTTGATTATTATTAAAGATAAATTATATAATAAAAATAATGTAATATTTACCATCTTTGGCAGGATCATCGTCTATCTTTAAATTTAACGAGCTAAGTCTTCTGGAAAATTTTAACGTATGCCACATATCATCGTTTAGGCCTTGTCCAGTAAACATAACCTGTAAATAAAATATAACAATAAATTAAAATTAGTACCGGTATGGCATTTTTATTAATGCATGATATTGTAATTTAATTCATATTCCTTTATATAATTCCATACAACGAAATTAAATTACAGGATTAATAAAGGATTTTATGAATAGTAATTAATTAACATTAAAAAGGTAGTTTATATGCAGTTTATTGCAACTAATCCAAATATGATTTGCTAATTAAAATTGAATTTTATTTTGTATATACTTGATTGACGTTGAGTGAACTGTCATTCTCTATATTTAATTTTGGCACTATGGTAATTTAACAGAGAAGGCATTTTTAAAATTATTTCAGTAGCTTTATTATACAGACAGATATTTTTTATTTCTCGTTGTTTATGGTTTCTATCTGATTCAGAGAGTTCAACCACAAATGTCAAAGTCTGAAATAAGCGTAGCAAAATTCGTAACAAGCCTTAAATGATAAACGGCTCTGTTGTCAACGTGTTATGTTTAATTTCAAATTATAAGAATTATTTTAATACCACATTTATTAGTTTAAAAAAAAAATCAATAAACGTATCACACACAATTATTGAATAAACTGAAAATTCAATAATATCAACTGTGAGCTCCTATCGCCATCCCTTGGGAACGAGTTGTGAGGTAATATTTGTCATGGAAATCCTCATTTTTCATTACAGAATTAATTTGACATATAGAGCTAAATTAAAACAATTTTTTTCATTCGTGATAGAGAGAGTCGATTTTTTCAAGAATCAACTTTTAGCGTTACATATAGAAACAACAACGTGGACGTAGTGGTTTTTGGTTCCCTCGGGATGCTTGTTTTAGGCGAGTCTATAGTTCGTCTCTGCTGTCTCTGATGATATCTGATATATCACGCCAGTATTAACACGTTTTATGAAAATTGACTCGGCGTATTATTTATATTAGGCAATATTCTGATCTAAATTTTGAAAATGGGTGAATTCGAAGGCGCAGCGCTATTGGATGACTTGCAAATCTTTTGTTATGACACCGTTAGATTATTTTCATTGCGGATACCTTAAAATAAAGCGCACGCAAGAGTTTGGTGTTATTAAACACGTGTTTAGATTTTATGCGTCTACGTGTATTTCTCGGCATATATTCCACGGTATTTAGATTTTGACCCTCGGTAAATTTCCACTATAAAATAAATTAAGTTTTATTTGCAGCTGAAGTCGTCTGTTGTTAACAATGAAATATAACTGACGATATTATTTACGAAATTCAAATTAAAGTTCAAGCCAGTTTCGGTAAGATAACATAACAGACTGATTTCTGTGTTAAACAACTGAGCATTGAATACATACACAAATATAAATGCAAAAAGTTCAGTTATGTACAAGTGATATCAGAGCTTAATTTAAATATACGAGAGTATTCATATTTACGCTCTCCGTGAGCACTTCATTTGACAAGTACTACGTTATAAATGTGATATTATATTTTATAGTCGAATTAGGTTATTCCAAGATATGCGGTTTTATAGTTATAAATTAGTTCTGAAATACCCAAAAGTATGCATTGTGTAAATTTGTGGATCAACCAACAGTACTTTTATAATTTTCAAATAATACATTACTAAATCTATATTCGAATAAATATTGGGTTGTAAAACGTTATTAAAATGAAACAAAAAGTAAGAAACACAATTATTATACAAAATGTGTACCATAAATTATCAGCTGATTTTATAAATTCTGGAATACATATACATATACATAATAGTTTGTTGTTAATAAACACTTTTTGTTTTCTATTTCCGTTTGTAAAATTTGGTTGATATACAGCGAGAGTAAAGATATATATATAGGTCATAAATGATATTATATCGGAAAATTAATATTTATTTAGATCAAATGAAGGGTGGTTAGATTAATTACGTATAATTAATATATAATGTAATAAAACTTAATTATAAGATTTATTGTGGTTTAATTATTTCCGGGTGGGGAGGGGGCTTTTTTATAACGTTGCATATATTCGAATGTATATCTATAATAAATAACGTACCATTTTTTAAAGTACAAACAGTATTTTATTTAATACAATGAAATTTGATTACTCGCATTACAAATAATAAAATATTAATATATATTTTGATATGATAAATTATTATGATGTAATTTCTTAACTTAAACACACTTAATCTGATTAGTATATAAAAAATGGTAATTTTTAACATATCTCTCAGTTTATCTTTAGATTAAAAATTCGAAGACACAAACGGTAGCTATATTCTTTGAACTAATGAGTCTCATTCGTGCACAATTTATGGTCAAATTTGAAGAATAATCAGTTGTTATCAGTCAAAACGTAATGATGTGATTTGTTATATTAGGTATTTTACAGGCTTTCATATATATTATATATTATTCTTTTATTCGTAGACTGTCATAACTAAATCGTGTTTCGAATATGAACTCAATTGAGAATCGATGCGTACATTAAGATACAACTGTATGTTTTTTCATCTGGAAATGAAATTCTGAAAAAAATGCGGTGACAAGAAGTAAATAACAATTGAAAAAGATAGGGAAAGTAAATAGAGAAAATAAAACATCTGAAAAATTTAAATTGAACAAGGGTCGAGCAGTTCTATTGTATCGCGTAACGACCAAGTTATTGCCTCGTTTGCCTGTGATACATTCCAGGGAGCGATAACAGGAAGACATTGATGGATCCCATAAGATTTAACCAATATCTCCGCACTTGCTATGCTATTTGAACGTTCGTTACCAGAGTTTCAACGTTTCGAAATAGCGCGAAACAAACGACAATAAGTTGTCTTACGTAAAGGGCATCATTTTTCCAAATACTATACTACTTTCTTTATCTCTAATCCTTATTTTCATGCTTGAGAAACAACTGCTTCGTTTTCGGCTATCGCAAAATCTTAATTTATATTATAATTCAATGTCTTATATATATCTATATATAACTGTAGTTTTATATAAATTGTAATGCTCTATTTTACCAAAATTTAAAACATTACTATAATTAAGACTAATAATATATATATTTATATATATATATATATATATCATTTCCTCTTGAATTGATTTATACTTTAATTTTAATATTTATATTATATATATTATATGTGCAGATGTATAAAAATATAATTATCATAAAGTGAATATTGGTTTTTTTATAAGTATTGCATTTACCAATAATGAAATTAAATCAGTTGAAAAATTTTTATTTTTAGTATGAAGAATCAAAAAATTGTTCAAATGATGAATAATTGTTGTAATTTTTGGCCATAATATGTATGAATATTAAAAGAGTGCGTTCAAAAGTTGAATACTGTTACCACGCATGAAATTGGTATTATTATTGCAAAAGCATGTTGTTTCCACGTGATAAGTAAATCAATTACAATCATTGAAGAGTCCAATTGTATTAATTTTAACTTCTCTCTCTTTCTCTATATCTGTATATTTGATGTGGTTTGCCCGCTGATAAATGTTTGCGAGGTAAATGTATAATTCAGCGGATATGCATTCGTTTGTATAGCATTGTAACTTTTAAGGTGCATATACATTTATGACAATAAAAAAGTAATGAATGTTGGAAAATATCAATTGTGTAAATATGAAATGCATTTTATTTGCATTTGTTTGCAACGACTTTGCATATATTGACTGAGATCAATCAGAAAGCTTATTATAATGTATTTTATTGATTTTATATTATTTAAAATTAATAATAATTTATTAAAACCAGCTCATTTTGGCAAAATTATATTACATTATTGTTAATTGCAATATTTATGAGTATTCACCGGTTCCTATTACTATTATAGCATGTGTTTATATAAAAGTTAAATTGCTGCTTCTATAATAATATTTGCATATATATCTTGTTATCTTGCTTCGCTGACAATTTAACATTTTTCCAGACATTAAAGTTTGATTTATATAGCTTTTCATCACGAAAGAAACTAAGTTACCTGTATAGTGAATTTCCGACTAAAAAATTGCTAATTGAGTAGATTACTATTTCTTTCTTTTTTTCATTTATAGTATTTTAATTTTAATACGATACTAATAATTATTAGTTAAAATAGACTTGATTATATTGAATCCAAAAAGAAAAAAAAATCCTATTCCGGAGATTAATTATTGTTTATTCATCAAGATGTTACATTTCAAATGTACAAAATCTTTCAATTAGTTTTTTCATTTACTTATAGAAAGGTAAAAACTATACACCACCTTTCCATGTAGTACATATATACACATACTCACGCGTTCAAAAATGATTAAGGAGGTAATTTCAGTAGGTAAGTATCTCCACACGTAGTAAAATACAGACTTTACTGTGATTCAAGATTCCTGTTTACTCTCTTAGCAAAACATGTTCTTCATGTTTATTCATCTGTGTATGCATTTTTTAATTAATATTACTTAATTATAAATCAGTATGCAAATATATTATCCGATAAAAAAAAGTTATTTATAAACATATACGAAAATTAATTTGTAATGTATTACAAAGATCTCAGTAAATAATAAAATTAACGTTAAAAGAAGATTAATTAATAAAACATAAATTCAAAATAAAACGTGATTATTTATAGTGGATATAAAACATCTTAAACGTTTATCACATTTTAAGTTTGTTTTAACGCATCAATTACGTGATAACGTTGAAAATTAAATTATGTACAAGTTATACCACCAATTCGACGTACATAACGTTGTTTAATACAAATTTAGAACTAAACGCTTACTTATTCAATTATATTATTAATTCAGTAATTCTATTGTACATATATATATAATAATACCATTTAATAGTTTTAAACAATTAATATATTTAAGAAGATATATTTAATATTTCATTGAAACCTATCGCCACAGTTAATAAAATGTGATTAATTATATAAGTATTATAAGTAATAAATTAAATTATAAATTTGAAGAAAATTGAAATAGATTTAAAGCGAAATAATATATTTTGAAAAATTTGAAAAATAACGTATATATTATCCAAATAATACAAACAGAATATAATAGTTACATAATAATTAGCAGTTAATATTGTGATATATATATATATATATATATAGTGTTAAATTATTACACGCACCAATAGGATAAGTGTAAAATTGTTTTATGATTATAATTACAATTATTACATTATTTCATAATAAAATATTCGTATATTTTCATTTTAAAAACTTTGAATATTTTATAATATATATATTGGAAATTTTATAACAGATTTTTAATGTCCATATCTTTATATAATAAAATATCTCTATTAGAAAAACATTGTTCAGTATAATTTTGTTTTCATTTAATAACGTTTATTTTACACATGTAGTATTTGTATAAGAAATGATTTTTTTGAAAGCAAAAAATTCAGAAAATTTTCAAATTTAATTTAATAATGAATTAATGTATGTATTATATATAAATCAAATTATATTTAAAAAAATATTATAAGATTCAGAAAAATGTTATATTGAACAGTTTTTTCCATTAATTTGATTATAAATAATGAAATAAATAAATTTTGTCAGATAAATTGCATTATTCATTTGTTTTATTAATGTATACGTTTAATGAAATATAATTCTCACACATACAATTCAGTTCAAATTATTCATTTATTTTACTTAAATTGCACGAATTACACGATTTCAAAGTTCTGTTTTATACTACAATTTACATAAATTTGCATTTTTGTTTGTCACAAACGTACTTGAGAATTAATACTGCATAAATATGATATACATGTAAGCGTAACTCACCTTTTCACGTTCGCTGATGCGTATCAGCAGCTTCGCCTTGCCATCCTCCAGAGAAATTTGCAATTTGTCGACACTATTCTCCAAACTCGTGGCTAACAAGAGTCCTCGTGGTCTCGTTGTCCTGAAACGTACCACGACTTCCTCTGCTTGCGTTTGTGAGTCTTCCGGCATCAGAGCTGTAAGCTGCTGCGATCCATTTATGTACAGAGTAGATGCATCTGTGGAATTATATAAAATCATCAATTAAAATCCAAAACTTCATTTATTATTTGATTGATATTCAAATCATTTTTTTTTCTCAATATCAATCAATATATTAATATATTATATATTATAGTCAATATATTAATATATTGATTTATTATTTATAATTTCGCAAGACAAATATTGTAAAAACTGATTTGCTTATAACGCGCTCTTTTCTACATTCATTTCTTAAACATTATTTATGTCAATTTTAATTCAACATTATTCGTCGAGCTTTCTTTTGTTTGAAAGTAATATTAATAATTCATGTGCTGTATTATTTGATATGTTTTATTAACAATTAATTTTATAATTTGTATTCAATTATATGTTAGTGCAGAATTGATTTCAATTAATAAATTATATATTTTAAAACAATTTTTAATGAATTATGAACATGTAGTTATAAAAATACAATATAGCCGTCTCTTCATTTAATTAATGCATTTCTCCCTTTTTTTGATAGTACCTTTTCCACATGTTGGTCCCGTGAAAGGAGTTCCTGTGCAATCGCAGTGAAATCTATTCCAACCCTCAAGACAATGGCCGTCATGCATACAGGGTTGAGAAGTACAGTGGGGCTGTTGTGCGTGACATGCCGGTCGCACAGCTCCTGCAATATGATAATACAAATTTTAAGTGGTATCACTTATTGATTTTTATGATGATAAGCTGACTTCAATCTTTTTATTATAAAGGATGAGTCTCAAGATTCCATCACGTGTAATATGTGAAACATGATATATATTTTTAATTAATTAATGCTGTTAAATTTTTAAGCGCGTTATTCATAATATTTTGAATCTTTTAAATTATATTCCTTTCAACAGCCAGACAATTAAACATATAATTTAGTCTAATTTACAATTATATATTATTTATTTTTATAAAATGACCACAACCAATGGGTGTCAATTTCATTTTTTCTCTTCTATATGCTTTATTTTTTATTTCTATATTTTAAATTGCATTAAGAATTATAATTATAGTTCAAACAATTACATATCAAACATAATTGGCAATGTTTTACATTAGTTTAATACATATAATATATTGCATATATTGCATATATAATAGTGTAAGAACAGTTTACTGATTATTAGAATAAAAAAAAGTTAAGGAATATTATTAAACTCGAATTTATGTAATTATAATGAATTCTTTATATAATTACATTCAATTTAAATATATATGCTAAGAGACCTTCTCTGTTTATTTGATTTCGTTTTTGGAATAAAAACATTTCATCTAATTAAAATTATATGAACATAGTCGACTGTAAAGCTTAGATTTCAACAATTTTGTAAGTGCCTCAGCTAAGCACTCGACACAGCATGTTTTGACTTTATTTTTTGGTTTCATAAGAGGTGTCAACAGTTTAACCCTACGAGTAGATGTGATACACAGAAGCGTGTCACAGTTGTCCTAGATTTATGTTTATCTTATAGAATAAAAAATAAAATAAGTTCTCTTGAGATTAATTATTAAATGGAATATTAGCTTTTTCAATAGTTTAATATATTTAATTATACATAAATTAGCTTTATTAATTCTAACTTATTCACGTTATACATTAATTATAAATATTAGGAAAAATATTTTAACAATTGAAAAATGTCAATATAAATTTATAAATATTGTATTTTAAGATACAAATAAAATGTAATAAATGAAAAATGTAAAATTAAATTTTTCAATACCATGATAATTATATTAAATTCTGTGCCAAAATATTTTTTACAGACATAAAATGTTTAGGTATATTAATAGGAGTCAATTTTTGTTCATTCTAGAAGACGGATCTTTATAAATATATATGAAAAATATATTCTCTTTGATGACAAAAGTATTTGAATTGGAAATAAGGGTCTTTGTATGAATACTATTTAAAACTATAATAATTAAATTATTTGATATTGAATTCTTATAATATATTATGTATTTAATTTGTTTTAAATTTGTTATTTTAAAATTACAATAATAATTATTAACATGATTAAATTATGTTAATATTATATTATGAATTATAAAAGGCAAAATGTGAAGTAAACTGTAATAATTCTAATGTAAAATATATTTTCATAAGTTGTGTTGTGTTGAATTTGGGTTTTATAAATCAAAATTAAATGTGTTATTATAGAATTACCTGAATCTTGCTGCTGGGCATATCCAGCTATATCTACTGGCTTCCCGTTGATAACAAGATCTCTCATGCAACCCACGTATCCTTGTCGTAGGGTACCAGTCCATAACACTGCTGGCACTGTTAACGGAGCAAACGGTGCCCCGACTCCTCCGATGTAAAGTAAACCATCTAAATCCAACTCTGTAGAATCACCTGAAGCCATAAATATGAGCAATTAAGATGAATTCCAAATGATGGATTATAACTAAACTTGTACGTTGATACTAATATTCAAGAAATGAAAATTATATTTACAAAATGAGAAAATATCTTATATATTTCAGAGTTGCAGTATACAGTATTAAGTAGCGAGATTTTTAACTTTATTAACTTAAATTATTTTAAAAATTTATATAATATTATCAATTATTGAATATGTAAAAAATAAATTCAGTTACTTCAAAGAAGGATATAAGTTTGGAATTAACTAAATGAAGTAATTTACATTAAAAAAATATGATAAGGGACAAATTCATTTAAAAGCTTTGAAACAGTTTAAAATAATTTAAGTGCATAATTTAAATTCATTATTTATATTGCATTTAACGATATAAATATACGTATAATAATCAGGAATATTTTATAATTATACTTATTTTGAAATACATATTTGGTGATGAATTTGCTTACACGTCGTACTCAATAATCAGTGTATTTAAATGAAAATTTAATTTATTTCCGTACTTTGATTTCAAATGTATCCAGAGCACGTGAGAAAAAACAACATTGTGACAAAAAGTTGCAGCTTTTTGCACTATTTGCAGTCAGGATTGTTTAAACGGTCCTTTCC
>JABFQC010005335.1:0-11730 GCA_022817085.1 Psilanteris sp. ZL-2020 | reverse complement strand
GCCATATTTTCTAAAAAAAAAAATTTTTTTATGTCCATAAATAGGGCGTGTCCCTAAACTCTGCGTTAGACAAATATATATATATATTTATGTATATAAATAATACAATAAAAATATATATTCGTATTTATACATATTTAAAACGAATATAATAGATAATAATAAATAAAAATAGAATATATTATTATTACAATTTTTGTAATTTAACGAAATTTCTGGCACAAAATTAATTGCATCACGCATGAAAATTACAATTACGTTATATATGTTTATATACATGTCATATAATTAACATTGCTGTACTGTCCGTATTATAATGGAACAATAATTTATAAGTTAAGCTAATTAGGAGTTAATTTTGAATGAAAATTAATAATAATTTAAGTAAATTATAAAATTAAGCTTGATCACGAATTACAACATTCATTACGAACAGGTCGAGTGCGACTCATTTTCGAACCAACACAATACAATTTAAATATCAAAGCATCATATCGAATATGCTTCTTCTTACATCAACAACATTCTTACAACTTACAAGATGTTATAAATAACAATAAATTATAAAAGTAACTTCCAATTTATTGCCGATTGACACGACGAAAGTTAGAAAAGAATTTCGTCGCAAATCAATAGCATAATAAATTCGTCAAAACAGCTTGACATAATTTGCAACTCAAATGATTGCATATTTACAAAATTTGCAAATTATGTTATGAAATTATTGACACTTTTGGTACTCAAATTCAAATCACGTCAAATCTTTAACGTGACGCATGTCACTGGTCGCATAACTGGTATTACTATATTTATTTATATATATATGTATATCAGGTTATAAATATACACATATATGTCTACTGAAATACGATATTGAAAGCCATAAGAATTATGTCTTGTGACATATATTGTGCATAAATTGACCAAACATGGAATACATAATCATCGAATATATCCATATTATGTGATGTTATATACTGTAATCGATAAAAACATAGACAACGGCGTCGTTGGTTTTTGCTTGAAATCGATACGAAAGTGGAAGGAGCATGTGTCTTGAACTGTCCACATTTTGCAGTCCAAATTTGCAGTGTATTGTTGTTCTTGGTTATATATCAGCCAGGTCAGCCAAAGTCAGAAAACATTTTCGCAATCTATGAAAGTGCTCTGCGCCATGAAACATTTTAGAATATGGAGCGCTAATGCAACGTCCTGCCAATTACACAGACGTAAAATTTAACGAGGATCCTGCATCCCAAGACCTGCAGTAAGAACTTCATGAATCTTTAAAAGCTACATACGAGCATACATGATGCACAAAATCAAACCTTCACTTACGTGGATGTACATTAAATGGTTATAATAACATCAAAAAAAAGTAACCAAATTTATTCACATTTCGTATATATAATGTAATAATATTTATTTACATATATATATATATATATATATATAATTATATGTAGACATTATTGCTCCGTATAAAAGAATTATAATTATAATAAAAGAGATGGAAAATAAGGAACTGATAAAACTTTTGCGAATGAAATTAAGTAAAGTAATAGACTTCTATAAGAGTAGTACTTTATTTTTCTTGTTTTAAATTTTGGTTTTTATCATTTTCTTCGATAATTTATGTAAATCTGAGTATATAATGTATATATAAATCAATCAAATTTGAATGAGTATGAAATTGTTCCATGATTTCTGAAATGTTGCACTTTAAGTTTTTGAAATGGTTGTTTAATATTTTACCAGATACTCAACATGATTATGAATATTTATAGATAAGTAGTTAAGGATTCCATTGCCAAGCTTTCAGCGAATTTAACTTCTAAAATTATGTTAAAATTAACCATTTTCGTTAAGTTTACATACTTCACTCATTTTCCTTGCAAGAAACTTGTCTAGCATTATGCTGATGCAAAAATAAGTTGGAAAGGTATATCGTTACAAATTTCCGCCCGCGATCGATATTTTTCTAATTATTTTACAATTAAATTCCGGGTCCAAATTGTGATATTAAAATGTGCTTTATATTTAATTCTGGTGAATCCATGAATTCTTAGCATCTCCAATGCCGTTGTAATCATATAATTATTAAAAATAATCTGTCCTGTAATATGAGTATGAATTTTTAATCTCGACATTTCGACGATTAAAAAAGTTTAAATAATATAAACGATACATTAACGTAATTAACAATTGAAAAATATATAATATAGTTTCGTGCAAATAAGAATTTATTTTTTTCTTCCATGAAAAAATTATGGTTTAGCAAAGGCGAAATGTACTATAATTTGTTTAAAAACTTGCTTAGTTTTCTAAATAATGGTTTATAAAAAATGTAACAGTTATTTATTAAAGTAAAATAGATTGCAAAATGCATTGCCAAAAGATGATAAAGCTTTTATTAATTTAAATTAATATTTTTCGTGCAAGATAAAAATAAACGAAAGTAATGCAATACTGATATTTCGTCAATATTTTTAGAAATGTCGCTGTCCCTTGAAATTTGAATGCCTCGACACAATATAGAAGAGGACATCGATTCGATAGATATGAATTCGTAAAATGTGCCATTGGACGATTTATTGACAACCGATGCAGAAGCCTTTTAAGTTAACAAATTATGTTTTTATAATCACAAGGTCAGAGTAATATTAGTAACAATAACAACTAAGTAAAATTATTAATATAATACGAAAAAATATAATTCTGCGAATGGAAAATAAATAAACACATAAATCAGCATTGTTTTGATTGACAAATGCAAACCAAAATATTTATGTATGGCTACAAAACAAAAGATAACAACAAAAACATAAACATGTAAACAAACAAAACGCCTCGACGATCAGAAGGTCATTATTTGTTTATTCACAATGCCAAATTCCCGTGATCCTTCAACTTACCAAAAGTAATAACGAAATGATAATCAGTTTCATTATGAATCGTTAATAATACAAATTCTATTAATATTCATACATTTGCATACACCTAATTCATATATAAATACCAAGTACATATTGAACATAATAGTATATTATGTAACTAGAACGAAGAGTTGACAAACTTGATACACGTCTGAGATCGTCAGTTCTGTCTTAGTTACATACAGTATATATTAAATTACGAGCATAGTGAAGCTAATTTTAGGAAAAAGTGGTGTCTATCAATCATCTATCGTTAACATAATATTAACATTAAACAATTAATAATTATTATTAAACAATTAAACAATTTCAATAATCGTTCCCGGTGCGTATTTCAAATTCTTTCAAATTATAGTGCACCGCGATCATCAACGTCAATAATAATGAAAAATAAATGCAAAAAAAAGTTTGCAATTTTGCAACATTCATAGTTTCATGATATTTCATTGCAGAAATCACCATACAAAAATCATCATAACATCCGGACCGATCTTAGTTTGAAATCGACGATTCGCGATCGAATCGGTTTACTAGAATTGCAAGCCCAAAAGCAGCCAAAATCTGAAGACACGGAGAACAATGGATGCATGCAAATACGTCATAATAATAGAACATGTCGCTAAAATAATACCAACTTACACTCCGGAAACATTGCGTGCAACAAGTACAATACTGCCATATTATCGTCTATGCACAATACCTGGCTGTGTTTAGTGCTATTTGCGTCACTGAAAACTTCGTGAATCTTCTTCTAAAAATTGCGAACGCACAATGCGCGATACTTTCGGGCGCGTCACTCAAAGGTCAATTATTACTACGATATATATATTTATATGCAGTATATATACAATTTCTAATTATCCGTGCGTAATTTCAGCCGATTAAATTGAACGGACCGGTTGAGAAAGTGCCATCCTCGTAAGAATATACAAGAGTTTTGTCAGTACAAATATAATCGTAGAAAATATCTCTCCAAATTCATATTTCGTTCCAGTGTTAATTGACTGTGACATCGGTGTCCCCTGCTATCGCAGCAAACTGGTCCCATCGGTTTTTGACGAGTCGCCGGATCAAATCGGGCCGATCTCCCGTGTCCGTCTGCCCGGTCTCGCCGATTCCTATCTCGACCAAACGACGCTCATTTTGCAGTTGTA
This sequence comes from Psilanteris sp. ZL-2020, assembly GCA_022817085.1. NCBI lineage: Eukaryota > Metazoa > Arthropoda > Insecta > Hymenoptera > Scelionidae > Psilanteris > Psilanteris sp. ZL-2020. The sequence continues at coordinate 7,640 of JABFQC010005335.1, read as the reverse complement.
ATCATTGCGCGCGAAAAGAAAATCCGTCGGACGCGAAAGCCGTATTTCGGTGCCCGTTGCTATCAGCGTGAAGTCTTTTTCCGAGACGCCGTTTAGTTATGCCCGCGCAGCGTCTGGTCGGGATTCTCGGATGAGTTTCGGCGTGACTGTAAAGGAAAACGACAGGTCTGAGAGCTGCGGCAATCTCATCATACCGTTCGCCACACCTACGTTGAAATATGTTTCTGCGGGAATTCGCTCGAGAAAAAACTTTTCCATGCCGGAGCTCTTAGAGTTAACTCGCTAAAACCACGGCCCAATGTTAAAGCAAACTGCGACGCGCAACTACGAGAGGTATCGAAGTTTTATAAGTAGTAAAACCATTTTGTTCCGACGATACGTTGACGGCGAATAAGACGGGGTCAATTTTGTATAATTGCAAAAGGGCAAGCATATAAATGGTTGCGTAATATTCAGATGGCTTTTGACATGCGTGTGTGTCACACGCATATACGGAAAGTAATCTATTTGTTCGAGACAACGCATGTATCAACGGCAGATGGAAATGTCTATTTTTTCACAATGAATTTGCCATGGTAATTTAAATTAGGTTTTGGATGAATGTTTGTCTTAAATTATACGCACTATCTTAAATTAACATCAGAAAAGAAATCGATTATAAATTAGGGGAGTTTAGTAAATGTTTATTATTGATTATTACTTATTCTTTATAAATAAAATTATATTTAGTAATTACGTATTTTTAACAACACGTAGTTTGAGGAGAAAAGAACATTTCAGTTAGAAATTACCGAACGTTACCGCGTAAACATTGATGGGTGTTTGTAAATACGTTCCGAAAACTCGGTAATATTTACGGTAAAGTTCGATCATTTTTAATGGAAATTTTGTTTCGTCCGTAAATTATTGTGTTTTTAACAACATTAACTGATTTTTCAGTAGTTTTCAACCGAATTTTTTGCATATAATCGACATCCTTAATTAAGACCCACGCGTAATAAATAAATTACATAAATATATTTTTAAAACGTTCATAACCTTACTTTTTACATTTTTAATTTAAAATCTACTTGTTAATAAACTTATTTTATTAATAACATGTGAATACCACATTGTCTATCCATATTCTACTACCCTTTATTATCAAAAATAAATAAAAATTGACTAAATCGGGCAACTTTATTTTTCAGTGTACGTGTAACATAATCATTTTCATCCGCAGGTTAATTCGGACGAGAGATCGATATTAAAAACAAAACCCGGAAGTTTAATTGTATTCTCGAACAGCAGATAAGCCATTGGACCCAAATGGAAAACTCAATCATCCTTGCTATTTTTAAGTACTGTGTCAAATTTGTGTAAAACACGCCAATCCAGTAGCGAACGGGTTTCGCGCAAAAAATTCGTCACCGCGCTTTTCGAGTGAAATAATTTGGGATATCGCATTAGCGTGATGGCACGAAACCACTTGATTTCAAATTGAAGAGCGGTGTTACTGCCGAATTAATTTAATCGGTTACTCGCGATTGAATAATTTGTCATAAATCACGCGCGGACGCAACTTCTGAAACGCATTTCTGAATTTGTTTATTAAACGGTAAACGTGCGTCCGAATTTATTATTTGCGATCATAATTCAGCGGTAGCTCTAAATTGTTGCGTTTAAAATTTAATGAAACTAAATTAATTATTCCCGTGTATTACCTTCAGATCTCTTCGGATGCGTTTGTTTTGCTTCGAAATAACAGTCCAGATGTTGCACTGAAATTACAACATTAAAGATAACGAAGAGCTGATTTCGGGTGTATTTTCAACTAAGACTAAATGATTTAAGTAACTTACGTCGAATAATAGCCGTTACAAATCGTCGTTGTAGGGAATATAATGGCCGGTGTTATATTCCAGCGCGGTTAAATATGAAATGTTTGTATTTTAAAATGACTGACATAGGTTCTTAAAACAGTTTGTCAATATTGTTTCTAATTAGTGGTTGCTTGAAATCCTACTAATTTCGTACAGAGTTTAAAAATGTTAGTCGAAAGTGCAGGAGTTCGATAAATAAAGTTCGTAATTGTTACTCATTTCGTCTTTGAGGTTTAATTACATAAAATCATAATTTTGAGTCAACGAAAGTGATTTCGAATAATTGAATTATACTTTTAAACAAAATGTGTGCTTATTACAAAGTTGCGATTATATCATCTTGCAAATTATCTTATCTTGAAAGCAGAAAGTTATACTGACAAATTCTTTCAAAATTGCTTTGATTCGTAACATTAATAAACAAGCGTAAAATAAATAAACACAAATGACCTTTTTCGTTGTTTATTTCATGTGTTTATGTTTTTACATCCCTTTTTAATTGTACCAAAACAATACCAATTTAAACAACAATATTTTTGATTCTCCGTTGTCTCAAAACAAATCAGAGAATTAAAAAATTATTTATTATAAGTATATCGGTTTCACCTATTGTAAATTTTAAATAAACTTAATATAAAGATTCTTTAGAAACTTTCAAGTCAGATAAACATAAATGTAATTTATATAAACTTAAGTAATTTAAATTTCGTATTTATTATGTTTTATACAAAATGCAATTTATTGTATTAATTTTTATACCGTTTGATAGTAGTAAATTATTATGATGATAATTTTTACAAATATCAATGCTCAGAAAAGTTTAAAACATTTTCATAGGTCTGATTTTGAGTCAGTTATTATAACTGGAAATTTCAGTAAACTGAGTTTCGTAGTTGTTGATACGGTTTGACTGAAAATGCTAGTTGTATTAACTAAGATAACTAAGTCAAAATAAGTTTTCAAATGAGTTACTCAGTGCAGTCAACTAATATGATTTTTCTAAGTTACATACATAAGTTTGTATTTACAGAGTTTGGTCATCTTTCATACAAGTATACTATTTTAAATAAATAGATACTATATTATATATATTATCTTGATGTATGATCATTTACATGCGATTCTCTTGAAATTCGCTATGTCTTGACTAAATTTATTTAATTTGCATGCGATTTTGTTGCAAATATTATAAAATTTCTATTTAAAATTCCATGCACTGCGCGTGTGAATTCAACGTGATTCCTGTATGAACATGCGAATTTCATGCGATTTCAATACGATTCCCAAAAGAAGTTCATGCGCGCAAATCAATTTATATAAATCCAATTTATTAAGTTTTTGTCATTTATATCAGATTAAGCCTTCAGATTTACGTATTTAGGGATTAGTTATACCTATCTATAAGATATATATATATATAAATAATACATAGAATTTTTATATATATGTAATATGTTAATAACCACTTTATAATTTACATACCGCCCTCGCTATTTTTGTTAACGTGGAAATCCTTCCATTACCATATTAAAAATACGTTTGATAATAATTTATATATAAGTATCTCACATATAAATATTAGTGAATTTACCGATTATAAGAAAAGTTATTTTAATACTAAAACTTGTTTAGTATATAAAAGGTTTTTTTTCATTAATTCTTAATAATAATTATTAATAATTGTATTAAATAATATTAATAAAATATAATTTTAATTAAAAATACAATTTTACCAGATTACGCAGTAAACATTGTATATAGCAATGTGCAAATATATAAAGAACTATAACAAATAATGCTTAATTGTTATATAAATGTTTAAACAATTACCATACAAAGATAATAATATTTCCACAATTTATTTATATTGTTTGCTTTTATCACGTGTTTACTATCTAGTCTGGTAATATTTGCAGAATTATTGCTTTTAATATTAAATGCGCTAATAGGAGTTACATTTTGCAAACACTTAAACAATATCATTGTTCTTATTCATATTAATTCTTTATAATAAATACTATATATTACTTTAATAATACATTAACCTTCCTATTCGGAACTATTTAAATAAAATAATTCAATTGAATGGATTACTATTTTAAGACAAAAGAATTTATTTCAAATATATATAAACTCGAATTCTAATGATTAATTAAAAATACATATAGTTTAGAGCACCATTCATTAAGAAAGACTAAAAAAGTATTCAGCTGATTACGAATACTGATGTATACTAATACGTGCTAGAAAGAAAATTATAGTAGACTTGTTAAGCTTTTTATGAGAGATAACCGAATATGAATGCAAAGGATAGCAATTTTGTTCATTCCGATTTGAATACCCCATATTTCACTGCGTATTCAGTTCAGCTGTAAACATAATCAAAAAAGTAGCCTAAAAATTTATCTAAATTTTATTTTCAATAAATACTAAAGGGACAAGTGTTATTTAAATGACGGTCTATTAATTTTCATAATTGCCAACAATTTTATCGTTTAAGTATTTCGTTTAATTTATTTTCTTTTATATGATAAACACATATGTTTTATAATTCTATTGCAAGATCATATTTCAATATACGTTCAACGTACGAATCATAAATAAGGTTATTTGATAGCTGATAGGAGTGTATTTATATATTGTCAGATATTAAAAGCATTTTTAAATCGATTAATTAAGGTAGGTAAAAATGTTTAAGTAACATAATTTCTAAATAGATGCGTAGTTGAAATAAATAAATTAAATATACTTAATACAATGCAGTAAGTAACTTTATAATCATGTTTGTATTTTTAAATAAGATTATCTTTATAGGATTTTGTTATTATGATGCAGATTAAAAGAAGACAGAGAAAATATTAACAAAAATACTTACTGTTTACAATTTATGTAATACGTTTATTGTAATACATTTTATGGTTAAAATAATTACATCGTAAAATAAACAATATATCTTAATAACTAGATAACTTATTTAAGACGTCTAATGAAAACAATACATCTGAAATTTAAATATATATCTTGAAATCTTATATTATTCTTATAAAAAACAATGTATGTCATCAAATTGCACGGAAAAAAATTGAGTAAATTTAAATATAAATACGGCGAAGTGCTTATGTTTACATTGAATATTCTTATGTTTATGTTAAAAGTGTTTTTGTTTACATTACAAACTCTTATGTTTACATACAGTTTTTTTACCATATTTATATATTGGATTTTTACTAGAATTTGTAACATAAATTTAAATTTTCAAAGCGTACGTCTACATTTTTCTATGTTTTCTTGCAGTAAGATTTGTATTATATTTTTTCCACGTAATAATATGACAGTATTATTAAACAACGAAATATGCTTTCAAGGAAAATAACACCAATATTACTGTACGTTATATTTATCTTATTGATATAACTTGAACAATTAAAATGTATTTTAATAATACGAACATATTTTTATGCAATTATTTATTATAATTTCAGTCATACGTACCAGAGAAAAATCAATTGTTTCTACAAAGCAATTCCGTACTGAATGGAAACTTTATTTAGATATGTAATCTTTTCTGCGTATATAAACATTCTATATTTTCCACAAATGGAAATCAATATATGTATTTAAGATTAACTAGAATCATAATTACACTAATTTAAAATCTTTTAGTATTTTAGCTTTATAGTTAATCAATTAATCGATTGAATCATTTAATGAATTAATCAATTATAAAAATATGTAAAAAATTTAATCGATTTATTGTTTATTATTTAAGAAAGAACAATTTAAATATTTTTTATCCTCTATATTTCATAATTGCATTATTTAAAATATTAATATCTTATATGTAAGGTAAATTTAATATTATACAATAAATATAAGTACACTGTAATTAATCCATATTAATTCATATTAAAATGTAAAATTCATATAATAACAATGTTAATCCAATAACATACTTGTATGTGAATATGTTCATACTATATTCACATTAAAAAGAAGAATGAATATTATTATTCAAACGTAATAAAAATAAATAATTATAAATGTACAAAATTTATCATAAACAATTATTTTTAAAGATTTATCTTTATATGCAATTTCAAACATTTGTTCAAATTAATTTGCCAACATTTTTATTTTGATAAATTATTATAGTAGAAACAAAATTTCTAAAATACACAAAATACATCTTTATTTAAAATAGATAGTCCAGAAAGAATAAGATATGTGTAATTATTTTTTACCTATACATCGGAATATAATTACTCTGAGAAAAATTTCTATTAAAAATTACCGTGCCAAAACAGTATTCTGATGCGATGTTTGTCAACACATAGAAATGATCTCTAAATATCGTAAACATTGTTTTCATCTGCCTATATTTTGTACTGTGTTTTAACGGAAATCATTCTTTGTTGACAAACTTCGCATCGAAGTACTGTTTTGGCACAGTAATTTTTAATAAAAACTATTCTCAGCGTATATTAACAATAAAAGTGTTTCTGTTTGCATGAAACATTCTTATCTTTACATTATTTTTAATATATTTGTGCTACATTTTTACTATAATTTGTATTTTATATAATAAATAAATACAAAATTTATTTTCAAACTACTTTTATTTTAAATTACAATTTCACAGCAAATTATTTAGTTCTAAATAAATATTTCAATGAGGTTATGCATTCGTGAAGATACATACAATGTTTCTAGTTTATCTGATTTACTACATCTTATTATGTAGTAAATCATTAAAGAGTTAAAGTTCTCTCTATTCTGCTAAGGACTAGTAATATAGCTCAGATCATTTGAACGATGGAACGCGATCCAAGACTTCGCCTTATAAAAAAGCTGAGGAACTTGAAACTAAGATCTGGCGGAAGATCTTACCAATTATATGTTCACGTGATCTAAATATTGATTATAAAATAAGAAATTTTAAATTAATTTCTTCCGTTATCGGGCAATCCCTGAAGTGCAAGTTTTGATGTGCAATAAAAAAGTAATGAATTTTCACTGAATAAAGAGACGCAAGTTTTGGAGTTTGAAATTTAAAAATTTCGACATACAAAAAAGCAACTGCAGTTGACGTCAATTTTTTTCTAAATGCACACAGAAAATGAATTTTGATGATAGATAAATGAAATGATAACTTTTTTTTTTTGACATTATATTCAGATATTAGAAGATCGTTGATAAACGTATCAAAGTTCTATGTTTAAATTGATCGCATAAATTTTGTACTATCAAAACTGGAAAGGAATGCTGAATGGCGTTTTTTAATCAATTTTTAAAGGCCTTTAATTGAACTGTACCAATTTATATTTTCGAACCTGCGCTGCATAGGTATTAAGTGATTTAATTTTTAATAAAAAAATTATTTAAACAATAACTTCTTCCTTTAGAATGAATCTTAATTTCTACAAATGATTGAATAATAAAACGTAACATATTTCGTTCGATTTCTAGTAGGAAACTAAAGGTCACTTGAATAATTCAGTGTCGCATTGTTTAAATGGTGTCAATCATGTTTGGAGATTAAAAATTATTGATTAAAATTATTAACCGTATTCGTTTTCGACGTTTTTCATCCACTTAATAACGTTTGTTCATTTTAAAGATAATTATATATATTACTTATATATATATGAGATTATACCACTAATTAGAATGTTAAAAATTATGCAAATTAAATTTCAAGTTTACGTTTGCCAAAATCATTACATAATCTCTTCAGACAAGGGTTATAAGAAAAAAAATCGATCGACATAACCTAAATAG
>JABFQC010005334.1:0-11730 GCA_022817085.1 Psilanteris sp. ZL-2020 | reverse complement strand
TTTGTATGTAGTACCGTTATTTTCATAATTCAGGGATGATTATTTTTATATTACAGTAATATGAAAATTCTACAAAGTGTTGATGTATTCTCTTTGTTAATATTAATAATAATAATAATAATAATAATAAATACTCGTTCTGTATTTAGATTAAATTTCAAATTTAATTATATAAACTGTTTTACATTTTATAGTATCAAAGTATTTGTTTTGACATTGTTTTTGAAATATAGATAATTCAAAGATATTTGTAAAAAATATAATATAATATTTATTTTCTGTAATTTCACTCATTAAATAAAATGTATTATTTTTTATAATTATATATATTTAAAATAAAGTAAATTAAGATATTATCTAATAAATTGTGAATTTCACAACAAAAGCTAGGAATGAAATAAACTGTTTAATGTGATTTTTAAATTAGTATGTGATATTTAAAAATGTAATAAGCATTGTACAAATTCAATATATATAAATATTTATAATTATATGGATATTACAAATAAAATTTATAAATTTAAATGCAAATGATGATTTTTAATAAAATATCAGATTGCTAGTACTATGCAACTTTGTAGATTTAGCAATTATTAACAATATAATTTATTTATATACAAATGAAAACATGATGTTAATTTATTTAGTTTGGGAAGCACACGATTTTTCAAAGTAGCAAGAGCACGAAGTCAAGAAGGTTTAATTGTTGTTAAGGTATTTGCAATACATGATCCTACATTACCTTTATCAACTTACAAAGATAAACTAGAAGAAATTCGATCAAAATTAGCATCTGCCGTTAACTGTTTACCCTTTCAAAAAATGATTGTAAGTCTTAATATATAGTAAATATTAAAAATGTTGAAGTTAAAACAATGTTACTAATATTTTTAATATTATACGACAGTTGACTGAAAAAGCAGGTTTTATTATGAGAGAATATGTTAAATACTCTTTATATGATCGTATTAGCACTAGACCATTTTTATCAAGCATTGAGAAAAAATGGATAACATTTCAAGTTTTATATGCCTTAAATCAAGCACACAAGGTGAATAATTGATTTATATTTTATATTTATTAATTTCTTAATAATTATTAATTGAAAATAACTATTATTATGTTTAGTTTGGAGTATGTCATGGAGATATAAAATTAGAAAACATAATGATAACTAGTTGGAATTGGGTTTTATTAACTGATTTTGCTAGTTTTAAACCTACTTATTTGCCAGAAGATAATCCAGCAGATTTTTCATATTTTTTTGATACTTCCAGAAGAAGGTGTGTAAAACTGAAAATTGATAAATATTATACATAAATATGACAATTTTTAAATTCTTTTTGAGTATTCTTTCAGAACTTGTTATATTGCTCCTGAGCGTTTTGTTAAGACTTTGTCTTCTGAAGTAAGCAACACAATACTGCTTCCAGAACATGAACTAAAAACTGGTGACTTGAATCCAATGATGGATATTTTTTCTGCGGGCTGTGCTTTGATTGAACTTTATAATGAAGGTCATCTTCCATTTGATTTTTCTCAACTTTTAGGTAATAGTGCTATATATTTTTATTAAATATAAATTTAATATTTAATTTATGCTACATATATAAAAACTATAGACTTAAACATTATTATAATATATTAGAATAAAGATTTTAAAGATCTCTTGTGAAGTATCAGAAATAAGGAAAAATATTATATATTCTTGAAATATTAATAGTATAAAATTTATGTTATAGCTTACAGAAATAATGAATATTCCGCTAGTAAACACCTTGACAAAATCGAGGATGAAGGAATTCGTGAACTTCTGTCATCAATGATTGAAAAAAATCCAGCCAATAGGAAATCAGCAGAAACTTATTTATCACAAGCACAAGGCAAAGTCTTTCCAGAATATTTTTATTCATTTGTTCAGCCATATATGTTTATATTTTCAGCTGCGCCAATATTATCACCTGATGAGAAAATCAGTCGAATTAAAAAAGATATTTCTTATATAATAAATAATTTAAGAACTGAAGAACAACAACATAAGAATATTTCAAGTATTAGAATCAATAAAGAAGAAAATATTGTTGTAAATATAGATGATGATTTTCGAAACTTAGAAATTAAAGATAAAGGAGATGATCAGATAGAAGAACAAAAAGTAAAAGAAATTGATGGAAATCAATTAAAAATGAAGAAAGATGTTGTTGAAGGTTTAGTTATTATAACCCAGTTGGTGACATCTTGCATTAGAGGCTTACACCATTCACAATCAAAACTACAAAGTTTAGAAATACTTTTAGAACTTGCAGAAAATACTTCAGATGAAACAATTTTGGACAGAATTTTGCCATACATTGTTAGTATAAACATTTTGTAGTTATTATGAATAATAGTTTAAAATGATTAATAATTTTAAATTAACCAGATATACCTATAATTATACATATATATTGAGTTTAATTTATAAAATCAGCTTCACAAGTATTACAAGCAACGAAATTAATTTCTTTATAAAAATAAATTCAAAATTAAATAATATTAATTAAATAAGACAATATTTCCATAGAATTTAATTTATTTAATATATTGAAAGTTACACAATTTCACAGTGTAATATATTATTCACATATTCAAATATTCAGTTCTCATATTCAAACAAATTTCAATATCATTAATTATTTATTACTTTTTTTTATCGACAGACTTAAAGTTTATATACATAAAATATAAAAATGAAAAATATAAAAATAAAATAACAATATTTAAAATTTTATAACGTATTTCATAGTTTCACCTGGTTCATGATCCAGCACCACGTGTTCGAGTATCAGCAATTCATACGTTAACGAAATGTTTATATCTTGTAAAAACGATTCCACCATCTGATGTAAATATTTTTCCGGAATATATTCTTCCTGGTTTATCCCACATAACTCAAGATGAAGCTGTAATTGTCAGGGCAGCATTTGCTGAAAATATCGCTCATTTAGCGCACATTGCGCTTCGTTATTTGGAAAATTCTTATTTATCTAAATCTGAAAGCCGAGAAGGATCTCGTCAAAGCTACGACAATGAACTACAAACGTTGCACGAAATGGTATATATTTTAATAACGTCAAATTTGTACAAGTTGAAGTTTATTTTCTTTACTTACAATAATTTAAATTTAATAAATTTAATAAATACATTTTTTATTTCAGGTTCAACAATCTGTCTCAACGTTATTAGCTGACCAAAATAACTTAGTAAAACAAACTTTAATGGAAAATGGTATAACCAAATTGTGTGTCTTCTTTGGGAAGCAAAAAGCAAATGACGTCTTACTTAGTCACATAATAACATTTTTAAATGATAAAGAAGATAAACAATTACGAGGTTCTTTTTTCGAATGTATCGTTGGTGTTGCTGCATATGTTGGTTGGCATAGTAGTCCGATTTTAATGCCACTTTTACAACAAGGACTGACTGATCCTGAGGAATTTGTTACCGCTAAAGCAATAAATGCAATGGCAATATTAACCGAGCTGGGACTTTTACATAAGTCTGCTTTGTATTTGCTTCTTACAGAAGCTATTGTTTTTTTGGTAAATATTGTCAAAATCATATTTATATTAAATTAATGTTTAAGAACGTGAAAATTTAAAAAGTGAATGTCACTGAAATAAGAATTAAGTAGATGCATTAAACTTTATAATGACGGGTATGTCATGGGGGTTTTATGTAATTTGTGGATGACTAAATCTACTGAAAATAACCGAATAATTTAAATAAAATAAATTTAATAATTGTAATTTTATAAATAGGACAATTTTTTATTATAATAATATATATTTTTGTAATGAATTCATTTATAAATGTAAATATAAATGTAAGCAATATAGGTTTTAAATAATAATTTGCAGGTTCATTCCAATTTGTGGATCAGACACGCAACGGTTGGATTTGTTTCTGCAGCTGCAAAGACTTTAAATATAGTTGATGTACAATGTAAACTGCAACCATTGATACAGCCATATTTGAGGCATTCTTTAATTCAACTAGAAAAAGATATTCTATTGTTAGAAGCACTGATTCCTTCGATGCCACGTGTTGTTTATGATTCTGTAGTTAAATACAATAATATCGAAGAACTTTTTCATGTTTTCGAACAACGAAAAATCGCTAGAGCTAAAGCAATTAGTGGAGTAGTTCATCGTTATGGCGATATGAGTGTTTCTTTACGAAATGTTAGTATATCCAAAATAAAGCTTGTGTTTTTAAATAACGGCAATAAAATATGACAATGAAAATGTTGCAATGAAATAGGCAATAGGGTAAAATGTATACAAAAACACTGTTTCATTTATATTTATATTTTTTAATACCGTATTCAAAAGTACTATACGAAATTTATGTATAAAATAGTACTTTTCAATACAGACTAGTATAATACGACCCTGGGGCCCTCCCTAATTTGAACGTGAATTTTATTCAATTTTTAATGTAGTCGCTAATCATTTACTCCAGAGGGTACTTACTATTTAATTAAAATATATTTTTTGACTCTATTTATTTTCAATTTAAATAAATTTTAAATAAATGTCTCATTTTAGCTTTTTAGAAGACTGAATTCAGAATTAATGACAGAAACTACAGAAGAACAGCTTTTGGCTATGAAATCACATTTGATAAAAATTAACAAATATCGAAATGCGACTGAAGTGAAACATGCAAATTTAAAAATGCTTGATGGGAAATTGGATTTAAGCACAATGAAAGGTAAAATAAGTCATCATGTTGTGGTCTTGTATCCTGCAACTAAAACTGATGTTGCTTTGCCATCTTATAAAAAATTTGATAGAAGAACTTCAGATGGAAACTCTGCTCATGCTTCTATGAACCAGGAATGGAGAACAATGTTTTCAGCCCAAGATAATGTTCAGGTATTTATTAATGGATAGATTTCAAAATATTAAATTAAGTAAATTATTTATTACATTTTTAGTCAAAGTGATCAAATAGTTGGTGAAAATGTTACTTTAATGTAATGTTTTGTATAATATATAAAGAGTTTGATTTAAATTAATTTTATTTTTTGTATTATTATACTGTAACTATATACATGTAGGTAATAAAGAATTTTTACAAGTATAATAGTTTAACACTATACAAAGATTATATATATGTATATATGCATATATATTATGTTGTAGCAACATTCTAGTACAAAGGCTTCTGAAATGACAGGAAGTGTAACTAGTACAAATCATAGTATCCAAGGAGGAGATATACATTTGTCTCCACGACACAGTTTAACAGATATGTCTAATATAAATGATCATTCATTACACGAACGTTCATATATACAGTGTAAGAAATATTAATTTTATAACAAATATAATCATTATTAGATTAAATTAGATTTGATATGTTTGTAAAAAAAATCATAAGTCATAATCTAAATATTCAAGTAATTGACGACTTATACAATTAGTACAAAATATTTAATATAATTGAATTTTATTAAAAGTTTATAAATTAAAACATAAATAAATTTTAGTTGAGACTTTTTTATTATATAATAATATTTAAACATTTATAATTGCAGATAGATGTGCTCCATGTCGATTAGAATTAAGACATTTAACATATCGTAAACAGGAGCAACACGCAGCTGCTTTACGTGCACTACATTGGGCAGATAATATCGCATGGCAAACAGGTACACATGGTAATTCAAGAACATTTTTATTTACATTAAATTCTTATTTTCAACATTTATTACATTAGGAAGCTATAATTGTTTTCACGTTACTTGTTACATTTTAAAATGTTTAATAAAAATAATTTTAATTATTGTTTGTTCTATGATTTAATTTAATTTAATTTAATTTTAATAAAAATTAATATAACAACTTTAATACTTTATAGGTTCAAGAGTGTTACCAAGTGGATGGCGACCTCGGGGAGTTCTTATGGCTTATTTACACGAACATAGAGCAGCTGTAAATAGACTAGTTTCTATACCTGATACGAGTTTATTTGCAAGTAGCTCTGCTGATGGTTGTGTAAGAATATGGGATGCAAGTAAAATGGAGGGTCGGAATATTGCCAATCGTTCTAGGTATATATTTTAAAATAGATATGTTCATTACATAAAAGGCTGTTACTTTTCTAAATATTGTTTAGTAAAATTATATTATATTATGATATAAATTTATTTAAAAATAAAAATAAAAGTAAATATTATAATTTTATAACTAATATATTTTTATTGTAGACAAACATACATGCATAGAGGAGGGCCTTTAATTGGGTTAGCCGTTTGTGATCAAGGACAATCATTAGCAAGTTCTGCTTGTCAAACTGGTACAATTTTTGTATTACGCGTTGATAATTCAAGTAAATTGAATGTTATTGATACAAAACAGCTTGATGTACAGGTAATATTATTTAAAGTTATATTAATATTTGTTTAATACAACTGTTTATTTATAATTTATCAGTTATTAATTTCTATATAGTTATTATTATATAAACTTGTTAAAAATAAATTATTAATTAATATTATTGGTAAGAATTATTTTAATTATTTATTAAAGAATGTCTTATAAAGCAAATTAATTAAAATATTTTAATGATTGTATTTGTTCTATTGTTATGATTATAGGAAGAAGGATATGCTGTAGATTTGCAATACTTAGATTCTGGTTCTCAATCAGTACTTGTTTATGCATCACTTTATGGATCGTTAGTTGGTTGGGATTTACGATGTCCAGGAACTGCTTGGAGATTAGAGAATGATCTAAAGTATGGAGTTATTACGTCCTTTTGCGTTAATAATAATCAACAATGGTTAACATTGGGCACATGCTCTGGTGCTCATATTTGTTGGGATTTGAGGTTTCAATTACCTATCAGTATTATCAGACATCCAACTGGTAAATATATATGTAAACAATATATTTGTATTACAAGATTGTAATATTATGACATATATAATTAATCTTTATAATTTCTAATATTATTAAATAAAATCCTTCTATTTATTAACAATTTTCTAATAAAGGTGCTAGAGTGAGAAAAGTGATAACACATCCGACAGAAAATTCATGGATTGTTTCGGCAGTGCAAGGTAACAATGAGATTTCCATGTGGAATCTTGAAACAGGTTTTCGACAAATGGTATTATGGGCTTCGAGTTCTCCGCCTTTAACCCATACTCAACAAGGTCACAGCGTTTGCTCGGTATATTCTGGCTGCAGAGATAGTTCTGGTTTCTTATTGGCTAGTGGTACTGATATGAGATTACGTTTTTGGGATCTTGCAGCTCCGATTGAATCTTACGTAGCTCTTCCTGCAGCCAATGATACAATACTTCCAAGTGCTTTGTCATATGAGTAAGACATTTTTAGTTTTCTGGTTGTTTATTGGGATTTAAAAATTATTATATGGAATTATTTTTTAATTGCAAAACAACTGAAACTATATTAATATTTAAACTAAACAAAAAGAATTTATTATTATAAAAATAAATTAATAATACTTATGATATTAAATCATTACTATACAAATATTATTTAAACTAAATTGATTTTAAGAAAAAGCAAAAATTTTATATTAAAGCGACTATGTATGCATTTCTTTTATTCACTTTTAATTATTTTATTTTAAAAATGCTTCAAGATAAATAAAAAAAAAAACAAAAAGAAATAAAGTTTAAAATGTTTGAAACAGTAATATTTTATCTTAATTTTAATGATTCTGTTTATTATTTATTACAATTCTAAAATAATTTGATGAATTTAATTTTATATTATTTAATACCGTAAATGTATTTTGTAGTTAAGTTATATGAATATAAATGCTTTATTATCATATTATTAAATAATCTTGGAAATATCACGTACTTATAGCGTCCGTTAGATGTATTTAAATATTAATAGAAATTCATTTTATAATTTCATAATACTAGTTAATTTACTAGAAATAATAAATTTAATTATACCTATATTCAGATAAAAATTAATGTGTACAAATACAAAATTCTTTTAATTATCATTATAACGATAAAAATAAATAAATTAGTATGTTTTATAAAAAATAAATTTCATTCAATAATTGTTAAACATAAATAATTAATGTTTTAGACAAAGACTAATAGATGGTACAAATGTGGTGACTGAAGTGTTAGCTCTGAGTGGTCAGGGAACCGGGTTATCTGGTGGAAGTTCTAGAATAAAATCCACCGTAGAAGAAGGCGGTCAAGGACCAGAGACACCACCTCCTGGACATCATGACACAATTTCAGCAGTGTCAATGTCCAACACATGTATTCTTACCGGAAGTACTGATGGACTTATTCAAGTTTGGAAGTGATTTCTACTATTTTATTCGTTAATTTGAAATCAAGTATTTATATAGCGCAACTGAATATTATATATATTTTATATATATATATATATATAAGACATGACATTAAATTATGATTAATTTTGAATAAATATATGTACTTATTGTAAAAAAAAAGAAAAAAAGAAAAAAACAAGTAAATTGATTAATTATATATAAATACTTGATTATCAAATATTTAAATAAATAATTTAGTTAAAATATCATAATAAAATTTAATTTGGTTCTTAAAAATGAACAATTTATTTTAATAATTTATATCTCTTTTTTAAAGAAATTTATAATAATAAAGAAAAGAAGTGGATTGTTTGTTTCATACTTTATATTTAAACATTTATTTTTAAATAAGTATATAAAAAAGCACTGTGATCCGAAACTGTAAATACATTGATTAATGTATAGTATTGTATTTATGTAGAAATTGTGTATATAAAAGATTTTAAGGGTATAATTAAAAAAATCACAACTGATTTTAACTCTTAACGTTGAACGATATATTTAGATAAATTAATTTTGCTTTAATATAGTTATTTTTAATAATAATATTATTATTAATAAAAATAATCATAAAAATAATATATATATATATATATATATATATATATGAAATGAATATATACACATGATGAAATGTAATTTTGCAAGGAGATGGAAATGACAAAACAATAATATCAATCGAGAGTATATTTATTTAATCATATCACAACATTTACAATTATCATTTAGTCTTAAAGTAATTCATTGATTAAAATTGTAAAAATTTTACATTAACAATTCAAAACCATTACAATTTATAATCAATTTACAAGTTGAAATCAATTTCAATCAAATTTCTTAAGCAAGGATTTCTCTTGTCAATTTATCGTGGAATGATTCTAGTTTACACATAACAATAATTTGCGTCATTACATTATTTATCGCGCGTTGACTATTAAAAGACTTTTGCACGTCATTTTTGAGTTTATTTGTTTGTAGTAATGTAAAATAAAACCTGTTTCAATATCAAATTGTAACAATAAACTATTCTTTTCTACAAACAATACATTGTAATTTATTTTCCTAACGATCAAATTTAAAAGTAATCCTTGAGATTTATACTGTTCCAACATAGCGTTGACTCTTGTACAGAATTGTACTTTTCGTGCGAGTATTACCAAGGACACGCCGGCGCGCGTGCTGGAAAAGCGTAACTGTCAGGATTAACGACTCTGCAGATTTCTTTCCAACGTTCTTTTCCATCCTTTCCTCTTCGGTGGTATGGTTGGTTGTGACTTCTATAATTTGAAGATCTTAAAGAACCATCAATGGAAAGTTGCATTTCTATTAATCGGTTCAACCAAGGACCAGCAAAGACCATGCTGATGGTTAGACAAAGCAAGAATAGGATTTTCATGATGATGATGTCAGATTTGGTCGACACTTGTGTCAATCATTCGTTCTATCTGTACAAGAAAAAAAACCGAGTGAATTAAATTTAATTCAGACAATCAAACTAAATAAATTCAAATTTAAAACTAACAGTCATTTATTCACTTTAATATTAATAACTACACGGAGAAAATTATTCGGTTAAAAAATACTATTGTAATGAGTAGTGTGCGTATATAATGATAAAAACATGTTAGCATTATGCTTGCATTGGTAAGTATTGGCTCTACCTGCTAACATAAATCTAGCAGTATGCGAGCATTAATGATCGAACATTGAATGCCAGTAAGTTGATTGATCATTCAATGCTATTTGGGTACTTCCTTTGACTAATAATGTCATGGAATTGCTACCTAAAAGCATGTTTCCCATGCAGTTATTGCATGGCACATGACCATGCCTTAACTTCATAGCTATCACGCTATTATTGCGAGGGAAAAGTGTACGAATGGAATTATCGTACTTTATGTATCTGCACTGAGAAAAATCTCAGTTTACTGCTTTATCTGAAAATATTACTGCTAAACATAGTAAATTCGACGGTTTTTTGCTTAAAAGTTCAAGCTCGTATTATAAATAGTAAATTTTCATATATAATTTTTCTCAGTGTATAGAATAATAAGTGATAGTTGATATCAGTGAAGAGTGAACCTATATTTATTAAAATATTGTTGAAAAATCTAATAAAATTCAGTTACGCAATAGTACATCCGGAGAAATTATTGCAAATATATTGCGACAAAATATGATTTTTAGTTTATAAATTAAATTGTATTAGTTTAAAAATAAAATAAGAATATTCTTTTGAAGAATTTCCTTGTATTTCGTTATATTTACTTCTTTGTAATAATTACATTATTTGAAAAGATATACACTGAAAAAAAAATGAATAATTACTGTTTTCAATATTTATTTAGAATCATAAGAAACAAATCATAAAATTTACTATTTTAGTAATAATATATTATGATAAACTATAGTAAATGTTTATATAGAAATGCAACTTTGAGCTATTAAAAAAATTAAATAATTTCTTAGAGTCAATCTGTTCCTTAATTTCAACATAAAAAGTAAACGAAATGTTTTATTTGTAACCCTCTTATTGTCAGTAAAATACTAATTTATAATCAAAATTGAATAACAGTTTAATGATGATCATTTGTATAACAAAGAATTATATTTTATATAATTTGTAATAATAACCATGATAGCCACCATTTATGTAAACGATTTATATTAAATTTATATAAATAAGGTTCCTCATTGCAATATAAACTTTATATAAATCATTTACATTTCTAATAATATATTATTTACAGAAAATATAATAATACGAATATGTATTAACTTAGCATAGATAAGTTTAGTAATCTTTAAGGTAACTATTTATATTATTAATTTACGTATCTGAAGTTAGCGATGCCACCATAACCAAATGAAAATGTAAATATATAATAATTTGTCGTAAATTAGTCGTGATACACGGAGAATAATCTTTAGCTGTAACTAATAAACAATATTTCAATTTAGATAAATGTTTGACTGATTCAGTAAAACATTTATTTAAATTACATATTTATTTATTCCAATCAAATATTCTCTCCGTGTAGACTTTTTGTCGCGCCTTATTTTTAAAATATATACGCGCCCTGATAGCCACATTATATAAATTTTATATAAATACGATGTAAATGATTCACAAATATTTAATATAATTCTGATTCTTCATAGCAATGTTAAGTTTAGATAAATCTTTCAGAAATTTAAAAAAGAAGTTCCAAAAATTGGATTAATTGTCTGTAAATCCAATTTTAATTTATTAAATATTTTGTTTTAAAATTTGTATTCATAAAAAATAATTATTTATTTTATTTTATTAATAATTTAAATAGTATTAAATAGACTACCAAACTT
>JABFQC010005333.1:0-11730 GCA_022817085.1 Psilanteris sp. ZL-2020 | reverse complement strand
GTGTAAATATGTTGTGTACCCATGATATACATGTTGTGTAAAATCTAATAAACAATAATTTTAATCACAGAATTGAGTGAAATAATTTTTCAAGTTTCCTAATTGTCTAAACATGTAATAAGTAAAGTAAAGATAAAAAGTAATAAAAAGTAATACTTTTTTTGTTTTACTACTAACAGTTTTTAATTCATTAATTCATTTAATTCATAAGATTGTAGAGTAGAAATTGATGGTCAAACCACAACCGGACCAGTAATGGGGAAATTATTCACATGCTCTGGCCCAACGCTTATATGACAACGGTTGTTTTCTGTGCTGGGCCAACGTTAGGCCGATCATTTAAATTGGCAAACGGTATATTTTTCTTTATGGGTTACACTACAGTTATGCTTGTGGTCTAAACGTACTAACCATAAATGATTCAAACTTGCTCTCTGAAAATGATTTTGTTATTGTTGTAGACGATTAAACTGCTTTATCGTCAATCCATAGTCATCATATTAAATATCAATGTCGACCAACAAAAATCTGACCAACGTCAAATTGACTTTATAACAAATCCTATAAAGCAAAATTTACGAATTCATATAATCGATCCATTGTTAATCCAGCGTTAAATAATAAACATTCATATCTAACCATTGGACCAGTTCAGGTAACTGTAATTCCCCAGCCATCACCTAAAAACACTTGACTATCTTTTTATTCTGTGTAACGGCCATTGGAAAAATGATACATAACATATCATATTTTGTAATTAATTTGAACATGTGAATAAAATGTCAATAACGATATATTAGAATTGAGGTTAAGCAGCAATGGCGGTAGTTATATTTTGGATAGTTGACCCTTTATAAAAGAATGTTTCATAACGATAATTATTTTTTTATGGATATTAATTTATAACCGATTATTAATAAGGTACGTAAATTCTATTATAAGTATTTACAATTATTTAACGTATTTTGACATTCATATATTATAAAAGTCACTATTTTCAAAATATTAAAAAAATATTCTTTTATTAAACAGACTAATACAGACACTAATAACAGTTGTAGTTAAGTAATAAGTAAAATATATATAATATTTCATTAATGTTAAACAATTTTACATAGCATATTTATTTCAATAAAATTTATATAAATATATTAAATATAAATGCAAATGTAAAAGTGTATATAGGTATTACTTCATAAATTACCGAAGTTTATTTTATTGAATATTTTCTTGGCGTTTAGTACTTTGTAGAGATATTTCCTTTGGGATACTTAAAAGATAGAAAAATTGTTAAAAATGTTTTTTATGTGTTTATTTATAAAAAAATATGATTAAGAAAACCCATTTCTATAAATCTTTATACATTTCTAGACGCAAACTGTATTAATAAAATTACTTGAAGTAATAAAATAAAATTTACCATGAAAAATTATAATAAATTAAAAATAAAAATGCATTCAAATTATGTACTAATTTTTATATACGCAATATATTATTTATTATATCATTATTATTATACATTATTTATATACTATATAATATTCCATAATAATATTTTATATAATTGTATACATTTTATGAATTAAATATACTAATGCTATTATTTGTATAACATATTTTTCCCTTCTAAAAATGCCGACACTTCTTTTAATTATTCTACATATATTTTGCGTGCAAACATTTCAGTTTATTTCACATGTTCTAACATTGCAATAAAAATGTTCAAGGTAATACCTTTTTCACCATACAATTAGCGAAACTTTGTCAAAATAGTTATGCAAATGCAACGACAGAGCGTAGAAATGAAATTTGAATAATATTTAAATAAAAGTAAGTTAGAACGAATATTATATAGTACTATTTCCACGTGAATGAGCAGAACATCGGTGAAAACAAATAATGTGCATTTCCAAGATCTTATATGACACCAATCGAACTCGACGACTGTACGAGTTTTGCAGTGCCCGAGAAAATGTCTAAAAATGTTATCGCTTAAAAGGAAGTGCCACGCGGCGATCGAATTCTTGCGACGACTCTGGGACAAACAAGGAAACTGAACAAAATCTTAAGCAATGTATAATTCAAGACACCTTGAGGATAAAATTAAGTCGCCAGCTTATTTTGGAACTGCTTTTTTAAATTATCTTGTACTTCTGTTTTTTCTTACGAGATTCTCGTTTCTTTCGCTTTCCCTCGCTTGCATTCCAAATGTTTTCATTAAGTCGCGAATTTCGTTTTGTCGTAACAGATGAGTCCTAAATTAACTTTCATATTGTAGGAAATTCGTTCGGGACGCACAAAGACAAGAAATAATGCCGGTGCAAATTGGCGACAGCAACTAAAAATACGTAAAATGGATATGAATTAACAAAATTTATAAACTTTAGCTGCGCTGACTGTTTTAAATTTTTTTTATTTCTTAAAAAATTAATAAAAATTGAATTGAGTGCATTCGCTGAATTCGGGTAAACGTGTCAGTGCGGTCTTAATTTTATTTTATTTTTTTTTATGGTATACAAGAAGAAGCACGAAATTAATAAACTAACCATGGAATGTTATAATTTTTAAATTGTAATTTCTATTGAATTGT
Source organism: Psilanteris sp. ZL-2020 (assembly GCA_022817085.1). Lineage (NCBI taxonomy): Eukaryota > Metazoa > Arthropoda > Insecta > Hymenoptera > Scelionidae > Psilanteris > Psilanteris sp. ZL-2020. Next base: position 9,140 of record JABFQC010005333.1, on the reverse strand, counting down.
GCTTTATTTATTCAATTTTAAATAAATTTTTCTTTTGACTTTTTTGAAAATTCATATTTTTGGAATTATAAGAGGTTAGATTATTAAAACAAATATTTTCTGTGGGACAAGCATAAGTCATCCGAATTTTAAACGAAAGTAATAAAAATCAAATTTGTGTGCAATCATGCAAATTCACTTAGAACTACATGTCACGTATTTTATATATGAATAGTATACTTCAGGGTATATTAAAGTCATAGTTTATAATTAATAGAATAACATAACGAATTCCCACTTCATTGGTTATAAAAAGTTCTGATTATTATTATGCGTATGTTCGACTTTTGAGATAATCGACTCATTATTCTTCGTAATAAAGTTTCCAAAATTGAAACGGCCTCGTACGTATTAAAATTAATATTTTTTTAAATCCATAATATGTATGCGTTACATAATATATATTTCTTGATTTATATATGCATTTAATATAATTTCATTAATTTTTTATTGAAAATTGATACATTTTAATTCCTACTTTTAATTGAAAAATATTGTATAAACATAAATAAATATTCATATTTGATCTACTTATGAATATGATAATACATATTATGGTGTTGTCAAAGTCTAAGGGAAAATGAATTTATATAACCAAATATAACAATATAACTTATTGTTTTTATTTTTATAAATGAAACATTTCCTGTATAAATTTCAATAACATCGGACATATTTTAGTTATCAAAATTACACTGAGAAAATAAAATCGTAAGGGGAACTATGTGCATTGTTAGTCGTACAATTTCACATCGTACCAATCTTACAATTTGAATAGTAAACTTCGTCAGTCAATGAGATGACAACACTCAACTGGTTTAACCAATGAAAAGCGTCAAAATGTTACAATGTAAATTGTTCAATTTCATTTTCTCAGTGTATGATATATCATAACAATTTATATTCATATCACGATATATAATAAATAAATATTCTCCTGTTTTTTGTATATAATAATGCATCCGTTTCTTACTAGTATATTATTAATTATTATTATTATAATAATTATATATTATTACATAATTAAATTGTATATATAAATAATATAATTTTTTCATTAGAGATTACAATTTTTAACGTAACCCTTGAATTTTAATGTATTTTGAAAAACAGCAAGAACTTAAGGTATATACTTCCCACCATTGTGATAACTGTCTCGTTTGTACGTGAATATTATAATAATGCGATATGAATGAAAAAAGCTATATACAATGAACATGCCATAGAAACATTACCTGTAAGATATGTCAACACGGGATTACTTCAAATTTTCGAGTAATATTAAAACAGTGCATTAAAATGATGTCAGAATGTTATGGGAATAATATGGGGTAGTTAAGGGAATATTAATAAAACGAAACATGAAAGTTGTAGTGTTAAAGCGCAAAACACGAAAATGTGTACATGGATCAATGCAAATTCAATTAATGAAAGTCTTAAATACTGAAAAAGTATTTTATATTTTAAACTTTATTTATATTATACTGTTTTCTATTGTAGAAATCAATTCCAAAGTAAAACATTCTAAAATCAAAACAAATAAATATACAAAAAGGACATTAAAAATGTAAACATTAGAATTAAAAATAATATTGTAAAAACAATATTGCAGGTCATTTTTGTTTTGATTTTTTATTGTATACGCTGGAATATAATAATAACAAATAAAACTTTCAATGACTTCAATGACTAAATAGTCACTGTCAATTTCATAATTTGCTGAATTATACTGGATTTAAAATGTATTATTATACCGTTAAAACGAAAATTAGTAATATAATAATATAATCTTCCACTGAGAAAATAGCTGTGAAACGTTTGAAATTTTAAATTCAAAAGTTAAACCGCACAAAATGTATGCGAAATTACGTATTACATCTGCAGGATATTTCTGTTATCTAAGATAAGTAGAAAAGTACGACTGCAGTGCAGGGTATCTTTGTTATATTATCGTCTATTAGCAAATAGTATTTTTGATTTAAATATATACAGATATATATAACATATCCTATAAAATTTACTTGTTTTATTTATAATGATATTAACCTTAGTATTGTTTTACATTTGATTACTTGTAATTTTAAATAATAATTTCGTTTTTTAAATTTAAAAAATGTTTCCTTTCGAAATTTAATTAAAAAGGAACGTCATTTCAAACATGAATTAAAATATTCTGAATTAAAATCTGAATCTTTTTATTCTATTATTTCATATATACATTATTTACTTCGATAACGATGAAATTTAGTGAAATATTTTTTGGAAATCAATTTTTTTATTCTAATTTTTTTGTTTAAAACAAATACTAATTTACTTTAAATAGCGATGAAAGTAAAAATAAGCTCGGCATTCCTGTGTCTCGTTTTTATTTCTCAACTAGTTTCTCTCTACCTTGCTTTCGTTATACCTCTGTGTGTGCGATAAGTTTTACTGCATTTATAACTATTAAAATGTACATAACGTTATTTTAATGGTACAAAACAATTCCGCCACAAAATTAAAACAAACTTCCCAATCTGCAACAATTATCATATTAAAATTATATATTAAAAAAACATTTATTATTGTTTAAACATTATTATACTTTAATATAAAGTGCCATTTAAAAACGTTTAACAACCCTTTTAACATGATAATTTATTCATCATTAATTATCAATACAATTGATAAATTTTATATATGATAATATATGTACAGAAAATATTAGTAAAATATAAATATGATCTCGAAAATTTAAATAAGATGAAAATAAAAATTAACATACTAAATAAATAATATCACAAAACAATATAAAAGAAATGTAATTCGCATAATAAAAACTGTGTAATAAATTAAAATTTCATTGATAATAAGATGTAAATTAAGAAAATTAAACATGTAAGCAATCATGTCTTACCATCCAAAAATTTCATACTTTAATACTGCACCACAATTATAGTAGCAACGTCGGTTGCAACTTCTTGAATGCAAAAGTACGGCCCTAAAAATATTCCCATTTTTTCTCGATTCTAAGATGCCATGGCCACCATTAACATTGAATCCTAATAATCGTAATTAATATAAAATATGAGGCATTTATTAAAATTATTATTTTAAATATAACACAATATCAGACAACAATATTAAACATGAAAAAATATATTTACGCACAAGCCATATAAGTCTTCTTAACATCAAATATTCAAATTCATTGCAAATATATGGTTGTCTACTTGTTAAGAGTAAAAACCGGTCAGCAACATTTGTGACCCCGATGCTGCACACGCGGAATAAAGACATATTTTCATGTTAGAAACACGCATATGTCGTGGTATTACGAAACGAAAAATTATATCGAAAAAGTCTTACTACAAATAATAAAAGTAGGAAAAAATATAGAAATTATTTTAATATTAATAAAAATCATTTTAAATAAATTTAAATAATTTCATAAAAGTTGTAAAGTTTACAATATTCATAATGATTTAATAGCAAATTAGATAGCATATTTTTATTATGAAATAAATATTTTTTATTATTCGAATAACGTATGGTTTTTTTTTTGGCAAAAAAGTACGTTGAAAAATCGTGATATAAATAGTAAAAAGATATTAGAAAATTTGATAAAAATTTCACATTTTTATATATTACTTACATCTATTTCTTATAATTCCTTTGTATCCGTTTTTGTTTCTATTTTGTATTATTTTTATTTTGACCTTTATCATTGTTTTGTTGTTATCATTGCGGTAAGAAATTTATGTATTCATTTCCTTTCCAAACACACACACACTTATATTTCATATATATTTATTTTTAACTTATCACATTGTAGTAAATAAAAAAAATGTATTTTATTTTCATTACACTGTTAATTTAAAATAGTATATATTTATATATATATATATAAAATTATTGATAACATGATTATGGGATTTTAAATTATCGAAAAATCTGCTGTCAAAGAAAGTTGGTTCCAAAAATCAATATTAAGTTATGGTCTCCCACACAAATGCACAGATTTACGATACATCGGACATACATCGAGCAATAAAACATTTGTTTTTCGAACGTTTCGCTTTGTTATTTTATTATGTCGTTTTCGTTTAAAGTCGAAATAAAAGTATCTGACTGGCGAAATCGCTTGTGATATCTTGATGACGCTTTGGTGCTAATTTACGATTATGAAAAAAATAAAGTTAAAAAGATAAGAAATTACATAAAACGTGCTTTTCGGGTCGTCTCGTTATTATTAATGTAGAGTCAGTGTGTTTACGATGTAATAATCAGTATTTGTTGAAACGGTAAATTAACTTTTATAATATAATAAAGTTGCACAATGAATGTATATAAAGTGAAATGAATCTGAATTTAAATGTCTACGTAGCAAAAACAAGTATCGGGGAAAACGCAAAAATATGAATCGTTAGAATTTATGCTTCAATAAAATTATTTCGTTTATTGTTGTAATAAGCATGTATAAACAAATATATATATATATATTTATTTCCAAATACTAATTTATAGAAAGTTACTTATTTCAAATTCAAACTTTTATTAGTAATAATATCACTTTCAAAATATTGTAATTTCAAAAAAAAAATTATTCTCGAATTTTAAATATTAACTCTGAGATATTTTATCTCTTAAATTTACCATAATAAATACACTTGTAAAGACAGTTTTTAGCAATAATAAATTATATAAAATTTTATTACAATGGAAATAAAGTTCTTCACTTTAATAGAAATAAATTTTATTTTAAAATTTTGTATTGAACGATCTTCGATTTGAAGGTTAAGTTAAAAAAGTCAATGGTAAACTAGAAAAATATTTTTCTTTACATGCAGATGGCGCTGTTATTATTTCCCAAGTACATTTTCTTTTCGTCACTATTTACGAGAGTTTAGCTAATAATCGACGTAATTCAATTATTTTTAAAAGCTTTGGTCGAAACAAAATCTGTTTTGTTAAATGAGTATTAAATCAGATCTGGCCTTTTTATAAACTTTTGACGTTCGAGCATAACTGTCATAGTTATCACTTTGCTATTGTTGGTTATAAATTACTAGGATCACCCAAAGTGCGATGTATATTCAGTGTCCATTGAGTTCTATGATTGCAATTAGGGTCGATGAGCATCAGTGTGATTCACGACTACTATCGTGTATAATTTTCTCGCCGTTTCACTCACACAATGAATATGTCATATCTACGTGACGCATTTACATGCAACCCATGAATATAAATCATTGAATTTATAGGAACAAGTTAGGTGTTATTACGTCACTAAAACTAACATCTTGTTAACATCTTGAATTCAAAGATTCTCATTTCTAAGGTTTTTACTAAACGCAATATCAGCAATGTGACTCAATTCGGTTCAATTAATATCAAATTTAAACAAAAAAAATTTCTTTGAATAAAAACGTTTGGATGAATAAAATATACGTCATGCGTGCAATACGTCTAAAAATGTATCACGCGAATGTAAACGCTCAACGAACAAACAGGGTAATAAACTTTTTTGCTAAAGAAAAAAGGAATTTTTGATATAAAAAAAATATTTATTTAATCAAAGTAATTATAAGAAACGAATATGTTTTATACACGATGGTGAAAAGGTATCTGAATTCTATTTAGAAAAAAACCGTCAACATTTCAAAACGTATTGTGGGAAGGATTTGATACGCGAAAAATATCGTGTTTCGGTTTTTTCAAAATTGTAAAAATTGCGTGCAAACTGAACTTTGCAGAGATGTAAAAAATAGTGGATGATATATATATATATATATATTTTTTATTTCGGCGAGTCGTTTACCTTGCAAAGAATTATTTTGGTTTTACGACTAGCGGGTACAATAAATCTTATAATGATGTTAGTAGTCCACGAAACTTCACCACAATGCACGTTTTAACATAGCATATAATTCAAAAGCGATGTTCCGCTGACATTTTAAATGGTAAATTCAAAAGCAATATTCCGTATATTCTACTTTCTATTATAAGAAAATATTTTATATGTATCTCAAATTGTGTTCGAAAAGCCACGTGTACATTCGTTATTTGGAAAAATGTGTTTGTATGGAAAACTTCAAACTGCACCACGGTCTTTCTGATTTTTTTGAAATCAATTTTCTCTAAAAACGCGAAATTGAAACATGGATGAAAGATCCGTTTTGATTTGGTCCAAATTTGTAATAGGCGGCGAAAATACTCTTTTGTGGAATTCAATTAACGTTGAATAAAACGCGGATGTTTTTAATTAAATAATAAAATTGAAATATGCGAGACTACGAATCATAAATCTGTAAAGAATATGTAATAAACAATTTAGTTGCTATCTGGTTAATAGATTTTTTTAAATCAGTATCAGTATTTGATTTTTGAACTGGCTTTCCTTTCGATATAATTTTTTATTATCATTTTATTTATTAAATTAAATAACTTATTATTCGTTTTGTTTTAATTTAACAAATGGATTTTAAATTGTACCTAAATTGAAGTCTAATCAAAATTAAAGAAACTAAATTACAATAAATTTCAAAATACCAAACACATTTTGTCAATTTAATCCCGACATAATCAATATAAAAATGTATAAATCTTCGAAATCTGGGTCACTAATTATTTATCTACGATATAATTTTTCATTTTTAACGCAATACATTCAATACAACTACGGTCAAATTCTTCACATTTTTATTATCAATATTCACATTTCATAAACCGCTAAAATTGTGTTCTCAAATTCGAAAAAAAGGACAAAATAAATCTAAATAAAACCCGAACGCGAATATAAATTCTACAATACATTACGCAACAGAAAAGAAATAGACGGAAAATATCTTATACCATCTAACCAGCGGTGCCACTTAATACAAGAATTAAATCAAAATATGATTTAATTATGTCACGCAGGCACATTATAAGCCAGATATTTTGATTGCGGAATATAGCGCGATAAAATCTTTAATCCGGCAATGAAAATTCAAATTCATTAATAAACCGTAATAAAACTATCAAAACGGTCAATTATAAACATAATTAAATCAATTAAGCTTCAATATATTCTAATTAATTCGTATTAAAATACAATAATTCGTATTTTTATTACCCGAAATTGAAAACGCGTAACAAAAAAAAAACCCCAAAAAATGGCGTCATCTTTTATACAAAAACAACTCTCAACTGCTAATCTCAATAAACAGGATCAACGTTGAATGTCGTTAATAATCGTTAATCACAGAAGTACTATTAAAACGGTATCCATCAAAGTGATTTACATTTACACGGACACCGGTTTTATTCGACGATATATATAATATAACAATTGACATCCAGAAACAGTTCATTTTCGCGACGAAACAACAACTCGCCATTTCGCCCGGAGTCGGATTATTTTGCTGCCAACGAAATTACGTAATAGACGAGATAACCAAATTAACATTGACACGGCAGATAAGCACAGCGCGTAACATCCAAATCTTCTCATTTCCCTCGTGTGATCTTCGTATTTTCTGAGATAAGCCCGGTGCTAATTAAACGCCAACGAAAGCGTTCGCCACAAGAAACCAATCGACCGGATGCGAACATTATCAACCGGCCATTTGGTCCATAACGTTCGCCGTCCTGCGCGGTGGTCCATATTTCCAAACAATCGAACGCGCTGACTAATCCCGGCCCGAAATTGAATCATGATTGGTCCGTCATCTTGTCGAAGTAACGCAGTTAAGAAAACGCTGACCCGCGCGTCATTTGCTCGAATTGCCAATTAGTGTTCCCGTCGACAATTATCCGATAAATTCTCTCGCCATTATCACGAATTCCGCGCGCGGAAACTATCAATAGACGCGAATCGACCGGTAAGGTCGATGTCATAACTCGCGGAAGGAAGGCATTTATTTGCATACATCAGAGAAATTCGAAGGTTTTGAAATAATTGAATTACGCGATAGCGCGCTTGCGCGAATAGCCGGATTCCGTACGATACAGCGATGATAGTCATATCACGGATTGGATTAACTAATACGAATCGTTTCAATTATAGGATAACTGCTTCGAGAATGTGCACGTGGAATAATGTGGTTGCTGGTGGACGCAATTCTTTTTGATTTTATTGTCCTTTGCTTTCAACCGCGTTTTGCTGATCATTTGTCGTCCGCTTTTTTTACCACAATTTGTCGTGCACTTTTTCATGACTGTTTTTCGTTCGCTTCTTCATCGTCATTTCTCCTGGACTTTATCGTGCTCGTTTTTCGTCCACTGTGTCTTATTTTTCCTTACCTTTTTTAACGACAATTTTCGTCGGTTTGTTGTCAGGAATATTCTTTATCCTTTTTTTCTTGGTCCTTTTTTGGTATCTTTTTTTTCAACGTTATTGTCATAGATATTACGTTTCATGCATTTTCACTTTTGATTTCATTTTCTTTTTTAGGACTATTTTTCCTTCATTTTCAAATCTTTTAGGTCCTTTTTTGTTATAATATTTCGTCCGTTTTCGTGATTATGATTTGTCCACTTTTACACAATGATTCTTAGGTTTTTTCTTTAAATCGATTTTCGTTCATTTGTTTATTATTCTGTTTTATCTTCATTTTCACCGTTATTTTTCGATCGGTTGTTTCATTATTATATATGCCTTCCTTGTTTTTATATGTTCAGTTTTTGTCAATATGTTCATAAATATGTTTTATACGTTTTTTCATGATGACTTTTCGTTTCTCTTTCAGGATCATTTTTGGTCCATATTATCATGTTCGTTTTTTATCCTCAATTCCACGATCATTTTTCGTCTTATTTCTCACGATAACGTTTTATTCTCTGTTTTGTAATCAGATTTCATCCTGTTTTCCTCCGTTTTTACGTCTAGTTTTCGTCTGTGTTATCATAAATATGTTTTAATCAACTGAATCATTTTTCATTCTTTTTTGAGAATTTTTGCTTATAGACAGAGAAAACATATATTTAACATTTTACTATATAATATATCAAAACTACACTCAGAAAAATTAAACGTAGAAAATTGCTGTTTATAACACTAATTTGGCGACATTAAAACAAAATCCTAAAAATTACTGTTTATAATAGCATTATAATAAAAAATAGAAGGAAAATTTGGT
>JABFQC010005332.1:0-11730 GCA_022817085.1 Psilanteris sp. ZL-2020 | reverse complement strand
ACTGTATGGACTATAACGTACATTATACATTATAAAGTGGTTTAATATATATATATATATATATATATATATATATTAATAATGGATTGCGTTATATGATTTTTCATATAAATTTGAATCGCTGCGCTGAGAAAAATAAATAACAAAATTATCGTTTAGATAGTATGAATGGAATGTACTTGGTTATACTGTAAGAATTACTATTAAACTATAAATTTCTATAATTATATTAATAATATTCATGAATTATTATGCGGGTTGATAATTTTACTATATTATATAGTAACTTTTATAGTATTACGGATTGACGTTATTTTGTTGTAACTTTTATATTATCTTTTAATGTTTCAATTACATTATAATTCTGGTATAGGTTGGAATAAAATCATATATAATGATTAAAAAAATTAAAATATTTTTAAAATTGACTCTTATTATTATTAACTTCAAGTAGTTGATTGTACTGTTATATTATTGAATTATATTTTATGGTATTACATTCTCAAATATTATATTAATTAAATATTTATTTTCCATGTTTGTTTTTCTAATAAACTATTTTCCAATAGTATTTTGTACATTAATCAATACTGAAAATTATTATTAAACATTTAAAACTAAATTTATAACGTAACGTTACATTTCATTGTCAAACATTTTACACTATAATGGTAACAAGAAAATTCCCTTATACATGACAATAAAAACTCTTTGCTGGAATACCTTTGACAAGTACGATTGTGTACCTATTACAAGTGAAATTTTTCTCAATATTTAATGGCTATTATTTCTTCAATTGACATATTAAATTCGACGCAATAAATATCCAATATTTAATTGATTTGATTGTCAACGAATCGTATTTATATAAATAATAATAATTTTTTACAATTAAAATTTACACTCTTTAAACGTACCATTCTTTAAAATATACTATAATTATAAATTATTGCTATCAAACGTTTCAAGTTAAACGAATTACACATAAACAAATCGACAAAAAACAATCCAACTTTTTTCCTCGAATCGTTTCAATTACAGGAATTCATTCGCCACCAATTACACGAAACTGGCTAAAAAATATTAAAAACGAATAATTCGTGGCACCCTTGTTCACGGAAAATACTGTTTAGCTGTAACTAATAAACATTGTTTCAAGTTAGATAAATGTTTGGCTGATTCAATGAAACGTTTATTTAAATCGCATATTTATTTATTCGCTCCAACCAAATATCCTCTCCGCGTAATTTGTGTCAGCGTAAACCACTGACGTAATTTGTTAACAAAGCCGACCGGCCGAATTGTATAGAAATTAGATGACGGCGCGAATAAACGTCGACGAATCAAAGGCGATTTCGTAGTCAGAAGGGCCTACCCTTGGAATCGCGAGGGCCCGAGCAACGCAAGAATCCGAGAAGTCAATTGATAAAAGTCGCTCGAGGGCCGAGGAATAAAAATCCACGTGGAAACAAAGGAGGTACGAAAAGTCCATTTCCAACAGGTACGAAAATAAAATGCCCAACGGTCGGCCGGTCGGCAGGTATACGAAGACAGGTAGGTCGATCTTCGCCGAGCTGAAAAGCCCGGCCTTTGAAATATCTTATAATAATGTAAACCTATACTGGCGAGTTTAACATTCCAAGCGCCCCTCGTTTTCGTCCTGGAAATGACTTTTCTCTTTTTCTGATTTCGACATTTCGCACGAACACGGCCGCTTTATGCTCGCGCTCCGTTTTCGAATTCAAAATCCGTGCAGCGCGCGCGCGCGCGCTCATTGTTTTAGGCGACGATCTTCTATTAGCTTTCGTTTATTCGACGACGGATTGCGATCTGAAACAGGTGTACTCGGGCTTAGATACATCTGCCGTGCACTTGCCCGTTTCCGGCTCGGCCGAATTTGACTCGAAAAATTCCAACCGAAACGTCTCGTAATCCTGTTAGGGCGCGCTCTAGTCTACGTCAATTAACAATCCCTCGCCGCGCCTTTTGTTTGTCGTTCGATCTATTATTTAAATTCATTCGATTCGCGCCGCAGTTATTTATTTGCTTCGTAATGAAAAGTTCGTTTGTTTGTAACGCTGTTTCTACTTTTATTCCTTATTTATTTTGTTTATTTATTTGTTTACAACTGTTTATTGTTAATACCTTTGTTCGTTTTGTTTATTCGTCTTTCACTTGATCGTTGATCGAGTATTGTTTTTATTTCGAATTATTTTTCGTTTCCAAGGTCGATCGAGTTTGATAACAAATGCAAGTTGTTTTGTTTGGATATAGAGGGAAATTGAATGTCCGATCGAACGAATAAAAGGTCACGTTGCCCTGACATTGTTTACAAACAACTCGCCGCCGACCTGCCGCAATATTGTTTACACCAACCAACTAAAGTATCGCCTTATCTTATCTGCTCCAACCGAATTTAACAAGTTTTTAATTTCGAACAATATATTACGTTCGAGACATTGTGTCGAGTTGCAAATACAAATACAACCTGTTCAAGCAAACTCTTAAGGGCCGACACGTTGCTAGTAAAAAAGTCAATAAAATTAGGACCGACAATGTTCAGTGCTATTCAATGACGAAGATAATTCTCTACCTGCGATAATACAATATGGCAATTTGTAATGCAATGTTTTGTCATTGGAAATTTACGACGCGCAATAAATAACATCCGATCACGAAATAATGTTTGTTTAGTTTTTTACTTGTTGGATTTTTATTTTTTTATTTGTCTGTGTGTCAAAATTCATACATTTCTCGAGTGCCCAGCACGCTTTGTTGACTAATTTTTCACGCAAGCCTTGTTTTGGTCAGATCATAAAACGAGATCTTTTCCTACAAGGCGAGCGCGCAAAAGCGTGTCTGTTTAATGCAGATAAGACAGTTTTAAAAAATTACCGAGTCTTCTTCTTTCCCCCCCATTTCCACACCATAATCTTTCGAAATGATAAACGTTGTTGATAAACAGAATTTTCTTCATTTTCACTTGATTATTATTGATTCAAAACATAATTGGAGCGTGGTGGGGGAATGAAGAGGGTGGCACTGGATCTGCATAAAGGGCGAGGAGGAGAGGGGAGGGGGGGTGGATAAATTTCAATAGACGTGTGGGGTATCGTTGAAGAGCAAATTTTACGATTTTTGTAATGCAAGTGTGTATTAATGCCGCGTCTGTGTGCACGGGTACTGCTACCACGTACAAAAATAGCACACGCGCTTACGCGCGTAAATAATTGGGATGCGAAGGTTAGGAGTTCGTGCACTTTCCTACTGATTAAAACAAATGTACGTTGTTACGGACAATAAATTATAACAAATTCTCCGGCGTACCATTTTTCCGCTTTTACAACTTTGCCAATATTAACTTTTATAAACTTTGAATCGTTTGTTGTACACGAACACCTAATCTGTAATTTAATACGTGCACTATGAAAAATAAATATAAACAAAATTTGGCGTACAGATAGTAAAAGTAGGATAAACTCAAGAAGACAATAAACACGCGCGTAATTATATTCGCGAATTATGTAGTTTTTTTAAATGCATCTCGTGTCAATTTTTACATTATTTTGTTTGTAAATTATTTTTGCAAATACATAGTTATATTAGGATTAGAAGAATACGCTCGTGTCTGATGTTCTTAAAATGAAAATGAGTTAATTAAATCAAACAGATTCGCGATAGGATGCAAATAATTATTTTCTTATTATTATTTACAAATCTCCAAAAATTAAGTACTTTCATTTACAAGTAAATAAAAAATGATAACATTCGGCGGAAGACATTCAAATAATATTTACAACCGACGTAAATACTTGTTTGTTTACAAAAATACTTCAACTGTGAAAATTAAAATTCTCAAAATACAACATTCCAAACACATTTGCCCCATCAACGACAATAACAATAACAACGTTAACGTCGAATCGCTTTACCGCCGTTAAAACATCGAATCGCATGTTTCGCTAAAAGTCCGCAACAACGACGACCAAAGTTTCTTCCGTTGACTCTCGCTCGGGACATGCGCGTTGGAATTGCCATCGACTGCAAACCGTGACAAAATCGACAATGTCAAATATCAGACTACGGCGCGCCGATGGCGAATTCGAGGATCGAACCGCGGTGGGTCGGGAACGCCAATAGTTGGCGCTAAATCGCTCAACCGAATCGCGGCGGTTGCGTTTGCGTCGGGTCGTCGAAGAGTTTGGTCCGCGCGACGGAAACGCGGGCGTTTTCTCCGTTAAACCTTTTTACCGTTTAATCAATAAAAAAGACATATTCGGTCGGCAGATGGGGAGGCAGCGAACCGAGACCAGCGGGACGATTCGGCTTTTCGGCCGAGCGTCGTCGCATTTCGGGCGGACGATCGGAGCGAGCGGAAAAAATGCGGGCCGACCGATGGCGCGCGAAACGGGCGAATCCGAGTCGCGAGAGGGATCGGTTTTTCGTGGCCGCATCGGCGCAAAGGCTCGGATCCCGTCGTGGACCAAGTCGGCGTACGTTCGTATCTCATTTTGCGAGTATCGATCGCGCGTACCCCCACCGTCGGGGTGGATGCGCGCGAGACAGTCGGTTGCACCCTCTTTAGACACATAGAAAAGGGAGCGGGCGATCAGAGGGGGACCCGACGGGCACCAGGGGGGACACGAGGGGGAGACTATGCGAGCGCGCAAACTGCGTTTTACAATTCGGTGGCCTTGCCGGGCATTTTGATACTAGTCGTAAACCAACGTTATTACGTTTTACGCACTTTTCCTCTCTCTCTCTCTCTCTCATTCTCTCCCTTTCTGCCGGCTTGACGCCTTAATTATCCGCCATTTTTGTCGCTTCGCCGATTCGCCGGCGCGGGGCCTAGCTTACCGACGAATTTCGGACGAATACGATCGCGCTTTTGTTCCAGCTTTTTGTTGCCGCGAAGCGGGAAGAGCGCGAGACAATGGCGCGGCGTTACGAAAGACGTCTATCGGCCGCGCGTCGCCGGAGTCCCGTGAAAGTGACCAGACGGCGCAAAAATCGAGCCGAACGGCACACGCGACGCTCCGGCTCGCGTAACCAGACGAGCCTTCGGAAGCACTTTTATCGACGACACTCCATCGAATTAGCGCGAGCGCGCCCAATCGATAGCCGTGCGGTCGCGCTCCGGAGTCGAACGCTGCGTGAACGGAGCGCGGGACTCGGGCTTCGTCTCCGCGGCTCGTCAAATCAGCCGATCGCTGTCGTTACGAAACACTGAAAGATAACAAAATTCGTCGGCCATCCAAGCACCCCGTCTGATCTCGGAATTTTAATTCTCACCGCGCGAGGTGGTTGCCGCGAAACGTCGCGTTGCTTTTCATCCTCGACTTCGGCATAATTGATGCCTTTTTACGTCGCGAGCGTTTCAGATTCTCACAGCTCAACCTCGAACGCGAACGTTGCTTTAATTGGAATGATAAACGGTTGATATCGCACGAGAAAAATTATCGCTTCAAACGTTAATTAATTATCGAATTAAGTGAAAACGCGCGTTCGGGGATAAGCGGCTTTTATTATTAAGAATTATAAAAATACGCGAAGAAGAATTTCACTGATGTAGATGTACTGTCAAAATTAATGGGAGATTGGACAAGAGAAACGGAGAACTTGTTAAATTTATATTGGTCACGTTATTGCTAGACTCTTTCGTAATTTAGAGTAAGAAAAGTAATAATAAATTTCGTTGGTGGATATGCGGGTAGCATGTATTTTAAAATATATTCTATACATTTTATTATAATATACACAAATAAAAAGAACTCAAATCATTGACCTTAAACAGCGTAACAATGAATATTCACGCAAACCAAAACAAATATTGAATTTTTACTGGAAACGTTCGTCTTATTTGTTGTCGTAAAGGCATTTAACTCGTAAAGGTCATTGCACTTACATTATCAGTTTAAGCAATGATAGATCTGATCATTACTTAAAGCAATGACGGTCAAAATGGAGTGTAAAAATTGTCGACCAGTTGCAAATTTTGAATCAAAATAAATACACTGTTCTCGACTATATTTATTAAGTCAAGACATTTTATTTCATTGCGCATTACGTACTGGCGCTCCAATTGATCCATTCTTATTTATAATTTTGTATTCAAATATTAACAAAAGTGGCGCAGCGCAACAAAGAAAAACAAATACCGCGAAAGGCATACAAACACGGGGACATACGTGTTTTTCGTAAGCGACTTTTTTTCGCGCGCGGAATAATATCGCGTCTAAATATACCGCGGGTGCGGAAGGCGATAGTAACTCATTCGAATGAGTCGATCCGTCTGAATCGTTTAATTCGACAGTTAATTAGCCGCGAATTCGGCATTTGCCGGGTTGTTATGCGCGAGACACTACGTTCATTGTGTCGCGATCGTTGCTCAACGACCGTTGAAACGATGAATGCAGTTTTACGCGCACATTGTTGGTTTTATTGCTTCGAATGGCGCCAGTGGCGAATCTGCGGCTCGTTTCTCGAAAGTTGATCAAAGCCGTCTGCGTCTTTTTGGACGGCGCGAAGCGCGTCGATCCCGCGCCGTAGCAATTTCGACTCTCCCGAACTCGCAATCAGCGGCACTAAAAGCGCAAACGCGGTAACACCGAATTCTTTTTCCGGTCTGCGTGCTCCTCACGGAATTCCTTACTTTTTTTTTTCTTCGAGCAACAATTCAACAATTAGGTTATTCGCGGTGGTTCGAATGTAAAACCTCGTCGCGTATAAAGACGCGTCACAATAGACTGGATGAATTACGTAGAGGAAATCGCGGCCGAAACGAAAAAGTTGTTGCTTCGGTACATGTGTGTACGTACGTAGGTATTTATTTATAAAATATATACACATATATATATACATATATTTATGTATGACAGTGAATCTGTGAGACGGCTGAGCGAATGCCGGCGCGGTACAACCGCAGGGCCAGTAACCTCGGTTCATTATTAACACGCAACGTTTAAGCGCGACCCAAGTCGCCGGTTAAGGTGGTGCTGGCGATAACTCAAAATAGTCGGATTTCAATCAAACTGAAACACGTTCGAATAACGGCGACAAATTGATGCGCAATGTTGGTGCGTCCCGAAACCGAGAGGCCCGGTGCTTGCAACGCGTCGGGGGATTTTGTACTGGTAGATCGGGATTACGCGTTGGAAAGTGCGGTTACGACTCGATATTAATCCGATTGTTCAAGAGCGACAAAGACAAAGGTAAATCGCGCGCGCGACCTTTGACGCCGACTTCTGTAAAACAAATAAACATCGAACTCGGTCGCTTTCGGGGAACCGATTGTTTACGATCCACGCGCAACGTTTTTATTTTTTGTTTTATTATTTTGGACGCGCGGTGGCGTAATTTTGCGTTTCAATGACCGACTGTTGGCGCAAGTATTTCAGTGACATAAGATAATAAATACGCGTGCACGAAAACTCCACGTCGCGAGGGGAAGAAAGAAACGAAAAAGCATTGAAAGAAGTCGAGACGAACTTCCGAAGTTGATTGTATCGCAAGTACCGGCCGTTTCAATGAACACGAACGTTCGCGGACACGTATTTCATTCGAGCCAAAAAAGCGACCGGCGCGTCGCCGCCTTTCCGCGAAGACGTTCGTGGATCGGCGCGGGGGAGGGGGTGAGCGGAAAACGCTTTTTTGCCCCCTCCCCCGGGTTTGCGAGATACGGGTGATAAGACGCACCGAATTCGGCGCCTTGCGTAATTGCGTTGGAAAAGGGACCGGTCGAGAGCCTCGGCAATAACACAATTAATATAATGGCGCCTATGGGGTGCTTCCTTCGGTGCGCGTATTGCGAGGGTTCCCGGAAGGTTCCCACGGCCTGAGCTTTCTCGGCCAATGAGCGCGCCTATTTACGGTCCGAGCTCGCCTCGATATTTGAGCGACGCGCGTTTCTATCCGCACGAATACATTAAAACAATGCGCCCGAAACAAACCCGACTTTTCAAGTCATTATGCAAATCAATTTTTACAATGATGCCATGGATTGACTCGACCACGAACCGATCGTCGTTCGAAAACGCCTCGAAATAAAGCGAGTTCGATGCCGCGTATTGTCTTTTGTTGTGTTGCGCGAATTGTTTGAGAAAAAAAAAAATGCGTAATCAAGAAGAAACGGAGGTTCGTTGACCAATGTTCGTTAAAAATTCTTCTCCATTGAAGTTGTCGCGACGCGAAAAACGTTCGGATAAAAAGTGATCGATTAATAATATGACTGAGCGAATAACTTTCCTTGACATTTGAAAACGTCGGGTTGTTTGATGGAGCAACAATTCGCGTAGTTTCAAGGTCGTCGTGCGAAATAAAAGTTACTCGAGCATAGCGGGCGACGTCGATCTTGAACGATAATGACGATTCCTTTGTGGGAAAAAAAAAATAAAAAAATAAAGAGTGAAAGAAAAAAAAAAAAAAAAAGTTTCGCAAATAAAGGAGACGGAACGAAAGCCGTGTCATTGCCGAGAGTCAGATCGCGCGGATTATAATGTATGCAACGTCAACAAAAAAAAAGCAGGGTAACATAATACAACCTGAACGCAGAATCTAAAACGATCGGGCATCCGCAAAAAGTAATAAGAAAGAGAACGGTAATAATTGAAAGACCAAAGTATGCGGGAGAAGAAAGTGGAAAATTGTTCGACAAAGAGGAAATTGAAAGCAAAATCGTGGTGACCGCGTCATTGATGTGACAAGCGAATGTGTAATGTAACATCTTTTTGTCAGTGTTGCGAGCGAATATAATAACAATAATAATAGTTACAACACCAAATATTACTTAATCGCGTATTGTCGGCAATAATTCTGTCAATCGTGGTTGACAGTTCGTATTCGTAACCGAACGTTTCCAATGAAGTTAATTCATCGATAATTTTATTTCCATTGATTTTGACTGCATATTTCCATGGTATCCAAAAAATATATTGAGATAAATTATTGTAGGGGTATACTGTTTTTATCAGTGTAAAAGATATAAATAATTTGTTTTATTTTGCATTTTCAAAAAACAATAACATTTGGTTTCGATCTTTTTACATTGGTTATAACAATAACAAATTTCTTTACCTGGCAATTACAACGTTTCCGAACAACAATAATAAACATTGGATATTTTCTTGTAGTAATTAATTAAAAATAAAAATGCAACCGTTCCTAGAAATACGTGCTTGATTCACGGTAAACCAAAGTCGGTAAATAA
Organism: Psilanteris sp. ZL-2020; assembly: GCA_022817085.1. Classification (NCBI taxonomy): domain Eukaryota; kingdom Metazoa; phylum Arthropoda; class Insecta; order Hymenoptera; family Scelionidae; genus Psilanteris; species Psilanteris sp. ZL-2020. The sequence goes on along the minus strand of JABFQC010005332.1, from coordinate 2,525 downwards.
ATCAAATTCCAAGAAGCCGACGTTCAGCGAATTCACCAAAAGGTCCGTTAAAAACGGACCTTTTTAAATTCAAATGCCGAATAAGTGTTTTCTCATTGTAAAAATGTTTTATGTACAAACTACACAATCAAATAAGCAAACCAACAAATAAAAATGAACTGTACGCTCATTATGTACTACACTTTTTCTATTACGTACTGATGATCACACCATTGCTTCGCATTCATTAAAACGAACTAAAATCGTGCGGCCGAAAAACGAGGTCTGTAGACTCGACTTCCCGCCGATTCGGCAGACATATTCGTCGGCCGCGCAAAAATCTGCACTCGCTGAAATAAAACTACCGCGGCAGTCGACGCCCCCCGCCCCAACTTTTGCATACGAGTATTATCAAAATTTTGCGTTGGTACAAAAAAACTCGGAACGCACATATACACATCAGATTAATAATAATAAGTTGGAACTATAGCACACTAATAAAGTATATAAAAAGTTACTTCTTTGTTTGCAAATTTTAACCCAGTTTATTTGCGAATAGAATTAGCCTATATTTTTTAACTTTAAATCCAATAATACCTTCTCTGATAAATACGAATAAATTTTTCGAATGTAATTCAACGCATTGTGTAAAAAGTAAATACATACATACATACATACATATATATAAAAATCTTGTAATTTCAAAACTTGATTCAAATAAAGATAAATTAAACATTCGGTGTTTTTTCGCAGCAAAACTTGAAACACTAGTCATTCATTCACTGAATTATATTCCCGTCAAAACGAACATTCGAATCTCGTTGGAAAACTATATTACATACATTATACTCACAATTCGAAATTCAAATCCCGTAACGAGGATTCGTTGTTTATATGCAATTGCAAATCAAAAAGAAAAAAAATAAATAACAAAACAAAAATATAAAATAAAACTTGAGATCAAAACACGAGCCGCACTTCGAGGATGAAATACAAGTCACAAAGTCGAATATTCGGAATTATAATTTGCAATATTAAATCTAGAATAACGAATGGTGAGCATTTTTGAAAATCATAAATTGCATCCTTTTTCGGCACATTTTTTTTTACTATTCGCCTTTGTGTATGCGCGTGTACGTCCGTGTATGTGTGTGTACAAACATCACAAACACTAATGCATACAGGGGCTCGCGCGCTCATGTTTGTACACATACACAGTCACGCGAAAGGGCGCGCGCGCGCGTACACACGGGGAAAAAGGTGCCGCAAAAATAGCATAATTCGCGACAGGGCGGAGATGTTCGCGGGGTCGATAGGGCCGGCACTTACCGTAATCTTATTCGCGTCCAGGCGAAGTCGTAGCCGTCGCGCATAAATGTCGCCGGTGCGTATTATTTGGGCCGCGCGCGTTTCGACGGACAGCAGCAGCACAGACGAGCACCGACACAGGACCCCCTTTGCGCAACTGAGAGGCAACGTTGACGGCGCGGACCCGTGAACAAAGACCACGCACGATTTCAAATCCGCGCGCGCCCATTGGATCAGGCGCGTCACGTGACCGTTAACGTGCGCAGCGCGCGCCTCTCCGCCCCTCCGACTTGTATTCATTCCCCCTTTTCCCCGCCCCTTTTCAAAAGTCACTCAAAAGTATACATTTTCTTGTAATCCAAATTTTGCATTTCAGATTTATTTGCTAAAATAACCGTCAAATCGAATAACTTTTCATTAATAATTATCATACACTCGCGGCAACAAAATGGACTCGCCCGAACATCAGCACGCGAAATTTTGTCATTTTTTTAATTTCTAATTGTTTTATTTCGGTTTATGCGTTTTAAGGGATGTTTTAATTATAGATGAATAAATCTGACACTTTCGGGATTAACTTTTAGCGGGAAAGACAAGTTTTTACAGGGAGAAAGGTAGGACGAGTTCATTTCGGTTTATAGGGATGTTCGGCATAGTGGCGGGAACCTTACACACATGCAGCGAATCGATCCTACAGAGGAAGAGGGGATTAGAAAAACAGAAAACACGCGGACACTGTCACCCGAGGCACTTTTTCCCGCCAGTGGCGCTGACATTTTTTGCCTCTTTTTTTCTGTTCTTGAATTTTTTCGTTTTCATTTTTTTTTATATCGCACTTTTTTCAATAAGGATTTGTGGTAGTTTGTTTCAATGTGATCACTGAATGAATTTTTTTTTGCAATTTATATATTTATTTTAATTCACCTTGAATTATCTTAGGTTTCTCTTTTAATACAGGATTGGGCTTTTTTTTAATATTAAATTGAGATTTATTCGTTGTTTTTATAAATATAATTAAATTGCTTAATTTTGGCAAAATAATAACTTTAAATATTTATTCATAATTAATAATATAATATTGAAATGAATGTATGTTTTTATAACAGTTGGCATTAATAAAAGAAACAAAACAAATAAAATAGAAACACCCCTTGTCTATAAAAAACCCCCTCAAGTAAATTGAATAATAAATTTGTGTATTGATTGTTAAACTTTATGTACCAGTTTATATTCTATGT
>JABFQC010005331.1:0-11731 GCA_022817085.1 Psilanteris sp. ZL-2020 | reverse complement strand
CTTTTAAACGATACTCTTATTATTTAAATAATTATATTAATAAATGAAATACGTGAAAACGTGGAAGTTTCTCTGTGAATTCCATTTTTTAATTAAATAAATTAAATATTGTTATATTACAGTAAAGTTTCACTTTTGACAATGTTATGTTGTGTAAAAATTTCTTGCACCAATCATATTAATTAGAATTTTATATTAAAAAATATCAAAATTAAATAAATAAATAAATAATTGTTTATTTTATAGCAAACTGAAAATTTATTATAAGTTCAAAGCAATTTCGTTTGAGATATTGTAAATGAAAATGTTTCATATGAAACTATGTATAAACGTTGTGCATTTTATATATAATATATTCAAACATAGTTATATTACTTATATTAATTAGTAATTTGCGAATTATATATTATTCCTATAATTAAATATATGATCACTGAATTAGAAGAAATAGCTTTAATATAAATCAGGTTATATTTAAAGCACAACATTATTCAATTATATATAGATCAATAATCAAGTAGTTGCGTTTTGTTTTAGGCAAACATGGGATACATACGAATGACACGAAGTAGTATAGTTTTATTTCAGGGAAACGTAATGTAATATAAGAGTATTTCGAAAATTCAAATAACAAAAAGATTCAAATCCCATTTGAACGGCAACTTTTACAGTATTATTAATTGTGCCAAAAAGTAATAACAATAATAAACAATAATATACGTATAATATAGGTATAAGATTTATTAAATTAAATTATATTTTGTCGTATCCATTTGTAACGCATTTCAATCACTTCAATAAAAATTTTAAATTTTCAGTCCGACGATTTTAAAACTGTAATAAGAGTGGAAACAGTTTTTTTTTTTCGCGATGGCTTGATACTGTTTCTCTCTGCTTTATTGAAACTATATTTATACGATCTACTGAATTTATCTTTTTCTTTTCCATACGTCTGCAGCAACAAATCGTTTACTTCTAAATGATTTTTAGTTTCCTTTCAATTCGGACTTTTTTCCTTTAATTTCCTCGAATATAAAAAGAATAATTCCGAACAAAATACGTAACTTAGCAATTACAAGTTCAAAAGGAAAAGTATATCGATGCCATTGCAGCGTCGAATTCAATGGTTGGGATTAAATTGAAAAGTCACTAAAATATTATGCAAAATGAAATCATAACGGATAAAAATTATACTACGCGTTCAACGAAACGTACCAATTTTTTTTTAAATTATACCGAATTAACGATTTACTCTCTGTTTTTGAAATGTTATTTTAACAAATTGTACGCGACGTTGATCCAACGCCGATACTTTTTTAAAACAGCATTTTTGATGTTGATTACGGTAGTATTGCTTGGAACAACGTAATTGTTCGTTGTATTTAACGGCATCGGTGTTTGCAGACAAAATCTTAGCGGATGTTTTATAAATAAACGATTTTGTTGTTGCTAAACAGATTACAGCATATTCAATAGGCGGAGTTAAACGAACAGATTTAACTAATAAAAGACGGCTTTGAATTTGCAAATTTATAATACGATATTTCGTTTCGTAAAACCAATTGCAAATATGCGCGTTTTTTCATTATTTCACGGATTTTATCGTACGTCAAAACACGCTATACTCTGTTTCTACTTATAGGAAAATTATAACGTAATACATATGGCACTGTGCAAAATTTATCATTTCACATTGAAAATAATAATCTTACACTGAGAAAAATAAACGACGAAAAATTACTATTTATTTACTTAATTTGGAATCATAAGTGTAAAAGAATAATATTTACTGTTTTTAAAAGGAAAATGCAAGTTTTTTACTTCGAAAAATACTACTTTATCATAATATATTACTTTTAAAAATAGTAAATATTTTGATTTTTCTCTTATGATTCCAAATTAAGAAAATAAATAGTAATTTTTCGTCATTTATTTCTCTCAGTGTACAATTTCAAAATCACGTTGCAATAAAATTATATTAGAATGCAATTGTACGTGCATTAGGGACAATTTTATTTGTGTTTAAATACATTTGTATATTATTCTCTGCAAAAATTGTCTATACTTTTGTTTGTGCGCAGCATATATAAAGAGATATTGCTTTTGAAATCAAAATGTTTGATAAACGCGAATTATTCAACTCGCGTTGATGTTGACGTCACAAATTGCATTTCTATACACCCAAAGCTTGCAACTCGCGTAATTATTCATTGACATTGAATAGTCAAAATTATTAAGAGCCAGCTCTTTTATAATTCAATTTGTTAAAACATGCAATTATAACGTTGTAGTTTCATAAATATTACGCGACGTCGAAAGCTTATACAGCTCGCCGTCTCGTGTAAAGGGTACCACAAGCGCATCTTCCCGTTTGAAAAGCTTTCGCGAGCACACGATAGTTGTAACTTGTATTCAAAAGAACGCGCACGAGATAATCCATAAACACGAAAGCAGCTTCTGTGTGAATACGCAGAAAAGTATGTGGTGAATACCGCATAAGGTAGTTGACTGTGCCGTTGCGATATATCCGCAAAGCAAAGTGGACCGGTATAAGAGGATCCTTGAAGTCACCGTGCATAATGAAGTATGTGTCCGGGAGCCAAATGTCGTTGTGATGGTGAATCGCGTTCAGGAACTCGTAACGTGATTTATTGCTGTAACGTAACCGTGGGTCGTACCACTGTTGTTGCAACAGGAACTCTACTTCGTATTTCTGCGAACAAAATTTCATTTTCATATTTAATATATTCAACCGTAAAACACTTTAAAGATTTTCCGGTAGATATTTCACGAATTAAGCCGTGATTTTAGTCATTTAATTTTAATAAGACATTTAACATAATTACTTGCAGATATATGTATATAAGCTTTAGAGATATTGTTTTTCTTATAATTAAGCATTAAACAAGTTTTGTTAACACTTTACATTAAGAATCACCTTGATTATCGTAATTGAATCATTTTTAAAGGTTTAGAAACACGATTGTAATATTTTCGAAACACTCTTTTTTACTTCTGGAGATTTTTGGTGTCCAATATAGCAATCAGTTAATTATCCATTAAGCATCTTCCAGTAATGGTGCAGTACTAATTAACGACCTTTGGCTGAACCTATACTGCACAACGATCGCGTCATTTCTTACTACTGGCTGAATAAAAAAGTGTCTATCCTGATTTGAATATTTGGATCGTAATATAGATCAAATCATCTTATTGGAAACAATAAAAATGTTGGAAGCGAACATTGGAAAATAAAACGTGTTATGTTATGCAGGCTGGAAATGATTTTATTTTAACGTTCATGCATTATACATGATACATATTTTGAATATTGACTATTTAAGGAATTTTAGTATATTAATATATTATTAATTTATAGTCAATAAATTGCAATACTTTTTTTTACGTTTTCTATAATGTTTATTCATTACTTTATAGTATATTAATATAGCATATTTACAAAGCATAATATAATTTAATTTTACCATCGATAATCGAATTTTCTATACTTTGTACTTATACTTGCTTCAAATATTTATATAACTGATAATAATAATAAATTAATTTAACAATAGCCTATAATTTTTTTTTTTTTTTTTTTTTTTATTTGGACAATTTTTGTACATTTATAAGAATTATATATTGTAATAATTTAAAAAAATATAAATTAACCATAATTAAAATATTAATTTTTTAATAAACACCAAAAACTCTTTACAAAACATTTAATATTTTAAAAAATTTAGAAAATATAAAAATGTTACACCCAAAGTATAACATCCTTCTGTATAATGAATTTCCGTTTAGAATTCGACATTTATTATTACATTATATTTGATGACTAAATTTTTGTATACTTTTAGTTACATTCATTAATTCGAATAGTAATATTTATTTTTCTTCATCAATAATATCCAAAATTATGTTGAATTGATTTCAAAATTTGCATTTGTTATTAAATTAAATAACAAATTATATAAATAAAACAAAAATTAAATGTAATTTAATTACGTTGATTGAAACATAACGGGGATTTTATCTTTGGTTTATTTTTTTCATAATATTCGAAAATTGATTATTAGTTTAATAATTGATTTTTAGGATTACGATTCATGTTTCAAATGGTTTGAAGTGATTTTTAGATGTAAACAATTTGTTTGTAATCTTAGGATTTAAACTTCGTTTAAGTATGTAATTAATTTTGTTGACTTTATGAAATGGGCTATATCAATTTTTACTGGTGTATTATGGTTATATAATTTCGAAATATAAAATACATTTCAAAATAAATAGGTTTTATATAACAATAAATTATATTGGTAAAAGTTATTTCCTATTGTTTTCAATTTCGTGTGTAAATTATTCTTATTAAAAATGTTTTTGACTAAATTTATATGTATATATATAGCTTCCATATACAGTTAGTGATTTCTCATGAACGCTAAGAAAACAAGTTTATATAGCTGTATTAAAATTATATGAATTAAAATATTTGTCATTTGTCACTAAAATCATTCATCTTTTATTGCTAAGGTAAACTTAAGACAAACTTCAGTGGAAAGTTTGTAAATATGTAAACACTTTCAAAGGATACTAGTGTATACAATAATAAGAGAAATACAGTAATCATATGAAAGATTTTTTAATATTTTTTTTTTTAATATAATAATTGATATATTCTATAACTAACAATGCTATGTATTTAATGGTAACGTTCAAGATTTTTCATTACAGTTTTCATTACTTTTATCTTGAGATAACGAAAAATTTCAAGAACTCTGTAAATGAAGTCAATATGCATAGTCTCAAAATTATTTTGTTACTAATATTATTCGCGTTAAGGGGAATTTTCTTTTTTTAATCTTCCCGAAAAGTACGGTGGCAACTTGTATCTTTTTGATTTTAATACCATCTATCATGTATCGGAAAAACTGTTTCATATAAAAGTTTTGCAATAAAAAATAGTGATTCCTATTTAGAAATCAAAGTTGCATCCCCGCTACGTCCCTAGAAGAGGGTGGTCGAGTTTAGCACCATTAACTACAAACTTTTATCTCATACTTTTTTTTGATTTTATGCGCAGTTCTTTAAATCTCAAAACTCATCCTGTGCAATAAATAAATACATACTAAAATCACAAACGTTAATATAAATATATGACTTTAGTTCTTTATAAAATTAACTGTAAATGAAATTCTGTACATAAAACAAAATAAAAAAAGGAAGAGCAAAGATAAAATTAGTCTACTTATATTCTTAAGAATACATAACTGCAAAATAACATCTTATATTGATTATAAAAGATTATATATATATAACAAAAAAATATGTAAATTATATATCTTATAAAGGTAAAATGTTATTTAATTATTCTTCTGTAGATATATAAAAATAAACCATATAAATTTTATTTTAGTATTCACATAAATATTTTTACTTTATGGCATATTTTTTTGATCTTTACTGATAACGAATTAAGTATTTTTCTACATTTTTTAATTAATGCAATACTATATATAAATTGATTAATATTTTTAAAATCAAAGTTGTGTTGAAACGGCGAGTAGCTAAAACTATATGATTCATTAATTATTTATTAATTAATAAGCAATATAAGTTTAAACCTTTTATCATTTTTTCGAATTACAGTATCACTCATGATGAAGCTTTTTGCCTAACAAAAATTTATAAACCGGGCAAGTGCACTTCAAACGAAAAGTATTATGTGTATCATAATCTCCGATAACATACGATATTATGTCTAAAATATTGTCTGAAAAATGTTATGGATAGCTCTAAATGCAGTTTATACAGCGAAACTACAAATATCTTGTATTGAGTGATTCCTCAATAAAGAGCTCTCCATATTCATTATTCGATTCAAACGTTGATGATTTTTTTCTTGATTTTTAGTACTTCATTAATACTTAAAAGATTTAGCAGAATATTATTGATAAAGTAATCTCTTTTTACTTCAAAGTACGTATATTTTACATTAATTTTCTCGCCTTCGCCTTTACAGTAATTTCTCGAAATAATGACTTTCATCTTCGATTTATATGTTAATCGTCTTTCATGTAACTATATATACATGTACTACTATATACGTATCTTCAATCAAATTTAAGTAGTATCAGTTGTAATTCCTTATATGATGTTATAATTCGTTGAAGTTGTTTTTTAAATAATTTTAATTGATCTTAAAAAATTTTTAACTACGAAACAAATTAGATCTAAATTGTATTATTTCAAATTACTATATCGAAAACGTTTGCTAAAAGAACATTCACACTATAATTAATTATTATATCAACTATTTGCAATTATTAGAAGCATTCGAATTTTTATTTTGTTTATAAAATTATTCGAAATCTTATTTTATGGAATAATGAAAAATAAGTTCGCCAAAAGTTGTATGATAACATATACATATATTAATTTTTGACAATTTTTTTCTCATTGTATATAAACATATGTAATTTCATAATAGAATGTTATCTATATATAATATTAATTAATTTAAGTATTTTGTACGACAAATTGTAACTTTTTCAAAAACATATCTTAACTATAGAGATATATATTATGATTATTCTTCTTATTACATCTTATACTACTTGCTTGCAAGTTTGGTCATATAAAGTTAAATATGAAGATCTATTTTTCTTAATACAAAAGAAGAATATAAGTATATATACAATCTTATAATAATGGACTTTTGTAATATAATGATTAATTAATAAAGTTTCTTTCCATTTATTTACTTCTACTACACTTTAGTAATGTTATGAATCATTAAATAACATCATACATTTGAAATATTATAAATATAGTAACATTAAAATTACTCACATTTTTTTAATTATATTTGTGTAATATTTATAAATATTTGAATGACAATAATTTGCACTGTAAAAATTGACAGTCCAAAATAGCTTATTTCAAAATAAACCTGTAGAAAAAATATGAAAAGTTTCTTATTGTAAAACTATTTATCTTCTCTTCGTGAAAATATACAAAATGAAGACCACTTCAATAATTTAAAGTTTCTTTGTATATGATATAACCTCTTGACAAATTATTAATCTTGAAATTAATGTTACATAATATATAATTGATAAAATTAATGCAATAGCAGATTTCTAAATTAAAATACATATTCAAATATGAGTAAAATGAATAAAATATAAATTCATGAATTTAATAATACTACATATATACTACATATATATCACATTGGATTCAAATGTCAATCTTAATATACATAAAATGAATGGTAATGTTAAATATAAAATAATGTAATCCAATATTATAAAATATATATATATGATAGGAACTTTTATGAAAACTCTTTTCACAAAATAAAGGAATGATATTTAATACACATAATCATCAAATTTTAAATAAATATTTGATACTCTTTTCCTTCGTCTTTATATATTCTAGTTTAAAAAAAAAATAAAAAACTACTATAAAAAATCGTTATGCGCAAGATTAAAATAAATAGCATGACATAGAATTACAAATTAATACCAATGTTAAGATACTAAATCATGGTATTTAAATAATATAGTATAAAAATTATACTTTATCAGTGCTTTGAGAAAAAAAAACTAAAAATAGCAAGACATTGAAGTGCCCCTGGTAATAGAGGTTGTATTTATTTATATACATTAAACTATCTGAAAATAGTCTAACATTATAGTCTTTGTAACGTAAATGTACACTGACAGAAAAACTTCAATTTTGAGCGGCTTAATGCTAATATGAATGATATTCACAAGTTTTGAAATTTCCATACTTGACAAATTAATCTTGATTTGAAGTCGAAATGAAAATATTGCATATGAGAAACACATACACCACGTATAATATTAATACTTCATGTCATACATAATGAACAAGGAAAGTGCATAATTTAATGCATTTATAATTTAAAATATATTTAAATTTTTATTTTTGTTAGTTTTTTATTTCTTGAAAAACGATTTGCATATTTCAATCAGAGTAATATTTTTTGTGAAAAAATGCATAAACTGTTATTATATTTTATTGTGTGAATTTATAATTTTGTATGTTATAGAAAAGAATATAATGATATTTATGATATAATATAAATTTCTGAATATTTTAAATTGCACACTTATTTAATTATAATCAAATTAAAATTCATCTGAAATTAGTTTACAATTCGTTAGCGAAATGGAGTCTTCTTTAAATAAACAGAATTATCTCTAACATAATTAACTATCAATTTTGATGGAAACAGTAGTTTCATATATAATTAATCCTACATCCGGTTTAATAACTCTTAAAAGCGTAAAAGCGCAAAATTATATTTCAAAAAGGTATTTTTCAAATCATGATTAACCTTTAAACATATGAACACCAAGTCGGGCATATTTAACTATCAACTAGATCTAAATTACTAAATTGAATTTTGACTATGAAAAATTAATGATCAAACTTCGAACCAGTTAAGACCGTACTTCTATCAGAGTAACCGCGTATTTAAATTAATTAAAGTAGAGTTTTTGAAATTGTAATGTAAAGTATTTGAAATGCAAAAGATTCTACATTTTGATGTATGCAAAATGTAGGTTAGAATTAAAAATGCTAAATTCGTTTTAATGTATACACACGTAACGTCGTGACGGCTTAATATTATATTACATTTATCATAATAAATTAAATTAAATATTGTTTAATATTGTGCACTGCTGAGATTATGGAATGGGAAAGGTACATCACGCAGTTTTTTGTATAATGGATAACTTGGATAAAATACTGTGATTGGTTCAGACAAGTCAAAACCACTCTGAGTGGTGGAAGCACTTAAATAAACTGATTGATTAAGAAAGGTTTCTACATTAAATAATGACTGTCATACGATATCATAAATTTCTATTTAAATTTTACATGGTTCTTATGCTTTTTTTGTCTCTACAAAAGTATCTTAAATACACGGAAAGAAACATTGTATTAAAAATGACTAGCAAAATATTAAATGTGTGACAGTAGTGTTCTATTTTTAAATTATACTTAAAAATTAGTAAGCATTGCATATATTTTAGTCGAAATTGCTGAAGTTTTAGTAAAATTTACTAACATTTTAGTAAAAACTACTCACATTTTTGTAAAAATTGCTGAAGTTTTATGTATTATTTCAAAATACAACACTTCTGTCACACAATTAATATTTTTTGAGTAATTTTTAATACTATTTTTCTTTCCGTGTACTGAAACAATATTTTAGGATGAAATTTTTTAGTTCATATGAGTAAATAAAATGCTTACATATACGATTAATAATAATAAAAATAATTTTTATCGTTCCATTTATAAATGTTAGTCGAAAATCTCAAGAACAAAAGATCAATGATATTATCTCTGCACATATTGCAGATCACTATAATCTGATTTAAAAGCTTTGTAAATGTCATCTAAATAATTCAATGTAGTCTCTGAATAATAAATCCATAAATCAAGTGGCATAATAAAATTGTTAATTCTGCATAAGAGTTTTAGAATTTAGAATTGTTCTTATATATTAAGTAAATTAAATATAAGGAAACATATCAAACATTTATATATATTTTAGTGAAGTTTACAAAACAAAATTAGTTATATTAGTTAATACTTACATTAACCTTCATACAACAAACAGTTACTTTTTATATATGTCTCAAAAATAAATTAATTGACCGAAATATTAAAGCTATATATATATGTATACGAATCAATTATGTGGTATGTGTTAATGATATACTTATAATTAAGTTTGTTAAGATAAATTGACTATACTTAAATTGTACACTAAAATATTTGGTATCATTAAAAGCATTGAAATATACATATATATATAAACTCCCAAGTGATTAGTGTCTTTAAATACACTAATAACAATTATATAAATTCAAATATTTTTAGCTGATATTCCCTTCTAAATTAAAACCATGTGGTAGCTACAAATTATTATGTTATCACTATAAGTAAATGTTATCTAAACATAAAAATGATTAAAATACATAATTCGTTATTATTGCTACATTATATTTTTTATAGTTTCACTGTAAACAATTTCTCACAAACTATTATTTATCACATTGAATATAATATATGAATATAATAATTTGAGTTAATTTAACAGTCCATATATATTTCATTATATTGATAAGTCGGGTGTACCTCAGAGCTCCCACCTAGGTCCCATATTATTCAATTTTTTTTATTAACAGTTTACCAAATGTGATTAAATTTTATGATATGTAATTATTTGCTGATAACGTGGCGCTGTTTAAATATGTTGAAAGTGTAGATGATTTAATCAAAATTCAGACTAACCTGAGTAACTCGTCTGAATGGTATGTGAATAACTATATCAAATTAAATATACCTAAATTTGAAGTGGTACTTTTTACTAGAAGGCGACAAGTTTTATCTTTTGACCAAAGGTACCTGTTTAGAAGTATTTTACTCGTCTAAAAGGTCTTTTGACCAACATTTTGAATATATTTCTTCTAAAGCCACGAGGAACTTAGACTTTATTAATCGTAATAGTGCTTATTTTAAAAATCCTTCGACTTTCAAAAATAGTCCTTATAGTTAGAACCTTTTGTATGGTCTCTATTATTATAAAAATCAGATAGGTCTTATTGAACGTATTCAACGTCGTATTTTTAAGAAACCATGCACGCGAAAAAGTATTCACATAAAAATTGAAAGTTGTAACATTTTTACTTTGGAACACCAGACGTTCGACTTAGGTGCGTCAAGCTTAGTTTTTATTCTCAAACAAAAATTATAAAATAATTAGTAGTCACTAAAAAAATACTAAAAAATAGATAAAATGAATCAACAACCTTAAATAAGAAATTTGTTTTATATATTTATTTTATAATTAAATAAAAATACTGTGAGTTTTTATATTTTCTGTAGCGACGGAGGAATGACAATCGCGTCATTTCCCACAATTTGACCACTACTCAATGCATTAAAACGGCATGTTATTTATATTTTTGAATATTCTACTTTTTCGGAGTAACGTTGTTTCAGTGCAATTTCTGTAACGAATGCCTTCGACGCGTCGTCTACTCTGATTGGTCTATTTTCGAACCAAAACTTATTACGTTTAATAACCATTCTGCGCAAAAATAATTCAGTTGAAAGTATAAGTTCAGAGAGATATAATTGCCGTGTCATAACGGTTCGGGAGAATAAAATTTCAGTTTGACGGATCCAAGCTAGACGATTGTACTTCTATCTTTTGTACCTTTATTCTTATACAAAATTAATAATTCCCACTTCTCTCACAATTAACTTTGACTATTTGTACTACTAATTTTTATAAATCTAATTCTTTGTACTATGATTCCTATTGAGAGACTTATATACGTACTGCTAGCAAGTAGACGCTTAATGTAAAGAATTTTGATTTGAGTGTGGGTATATTCTGTAAAGTAATATGGGATATCGTCAAAGATAACTAACAATCATGATTAAACCATTGTCTATGGTAGTATATTTATAAAAGTACATTCCCGTTAGAACCGAAACCCAAGTAAAAATTAGACTAGTTTTTGCCTAGTCTAAATCAGATACTAGCCAGATTTTTAATAGATTCACTAGTCTAGATAAATCAATCAAATTATTGCCCAGTAAATGCCGTGATAATACTAAGTAGTTTGTCAGTCGAAAAACTGTTTGTAGACTAGATTTACTTTGTGCATTT